>OY856410.1:955244334-955506834 GCA_963693085.1 Alisma plantago-aquatica | reverse complement strand
TTATCTACTTTAGTGCATTAATGAATAAGAAACCCTAATCTATGATGATTAATGAATTGGGAAGGGTGATTTGGATGTTTAAAGTTGATGTTAACTTGTTGATAATAAAAAGGGCACATTAGATCTAAAAAGATGAAATTTACACATAATTGGATTAATTTAGGGTTCCATGTGCATACATAGGCTTTAATGGGCCTTGAAACCCTAATTAAGATTCTTAATGGCTTTAATTGTACAAATTCATGTATGAAGCTAAGATATGATGAGTCTAAGCTATTTCGAGTATAAAAGTTCCTAATCGTGGATAAATACCCTTAATTTGGTAATTAGGATTTTCTAATGGATAAATGTGAATAGTAATAAATGGAGTCCATATATGAATTAGATTATAATGAAATATGAGTTGTCAATTTGGAAGGAATCTAAGATGATAATTGGGACTAATGATCTTGAAATAACTTAAAAGTATAAAAGTGGTACTTTTAGTGTAAAGGGAAATAATAGACTTAATTGACTTTTAAGTAGGCTTATGATGTTGAAATTAGGGTTTGTGAACTAAAAGAGTATTAAAAGTGATAAAGGTATTATGGAGGCTAAAACCCTAAAGTGGCCTAGAAATCATAAGGTAGAATCTAAGTTGATCTTGAGAATGTTTTGGATAAAATAATGACACTTGGATGTTATGCATTAATTTTAGGATATTGTTGATTGCTTGTTTGATTGTTCTTGAATATCATTGCTTGGACATCAAGTTGCTCTAGATCAGGTATGTGGTTATTTATGGTTAATCGCTTTAGTTTCATGAAGATTTTCCAGATGGTGGATTGCATTGAATGCAACCTATCTATTTGGATGTTCATATGTGCAAATTATAAAGACACTATGATTATCACAATTATTATATAGTGTGTATTCTCGCACCTACATGCCACCCTGATGTAAGATGCAATGAGGTCAAGCCCAAGAGGGAAGACCCATGGGCACCATGAGTGGTGACCCCAGACACCAAGCTCATGATAGAGAAGGTGGCCTATATTGTGTGACTAATGGGCACCATGAGAGGTGACCCCAGTCACCAAGCTCAGGATGGAGAAGGTGGCCTTAAGTCAATGGCAAAAGAGAAACCCTAAAGATGGTGTTCCAGGGTTAGGGAAAAAGCGGTGGAGTTTGACACATTGAAAATGTAAATTGAATTGTTAATTAACTTGATTGTGATAATTAGGTTGTTAGCCCTATGTGTGAAATTTTGATTGTCCCCACATACTGGAATATTCATATATGTTGACTGACATTTTGTTTGTCGGCGTTTTAGGTACAACATTGAAAAGGACAAATAGTAAAGTGGCACATTGTGAAAATAAGAATTAAAGTGCAAGGAGGATTTGTTAGAATAGTGTCCAAAGGTGGATAGAAGTTCGATATCTAAGTATAAAAAAATAGGTATGCAAAGGTTTATTTTATTCTAGCTTTTCAGTATAGTCTTAGTAGAATTTAATAATTATTACTGATTATTTGTCGAACCTTTGATCTGGGAAATTGGGATAACGACTTTGTCCTCTTGGTCTCCCTTAATTGGGGGTTACTGGGAGGTGGGGTCATTACATTTGGTATCAGAGCATTGGTTCCTCATTTAATATTTAGTAATTATTATATTTTACAAATTCCATAGAACTGAGGGTGTTATTAGAGGATTTTCTGAAAGACAGAGGTGTCTTGAAAAGAATCACATCCGGGAGCTGGCAATATTTTCATCCGCACTGCTAGTCAGAATATGAGGACTCCCGGATCTATGTGACTGCCTAGCCAATGTCTTAGGATCTGACTTGATAAAAGATACCTTTAGGTCTCTCTCATCTATTTTCGTCCCTTCTCAACCCTAATTCTGTGAAGATTCTAAGGTTTAGGGTTTTTCTCTCTCTTACTCACCCTCTTGAGGTCATGGTATGTATGATAAGGTTAAGGAATCCTCCACCAAATTAATGAAAAGCATGTAAATGAGTTTTCATGGACATAAGCTTAATAGTTTAAGTGTAAACTAAAGAATAGTTGCATTCTTAGGTCGCATGACATGTGTTGTCATGCCCTCAGAAGATACCTGGGGCTAGACCTTCTTGTCAGGAGGACGAGTAGAAAGTTAGTCTTGGAGGCAGAGATCTCCATGAAAGGCAGAGACCTGACATATCCTCTAAGGATGATGCTAACCCTAACCCTATGTGGTGGTTAGAGAGGGAGGGATGGCATGATGAGATGGATGTCACGGTCGACCATGTGTGTGGGTTGACATGATTTTGGTTTTGGATACCTATGATAGTATGAGCCATGCGAGGTTGGCTGACCTAGCACCTTTGGCGACTCAACCCTGGGAAGGGTCATGCACATTAGGGTGAAGGATAAGTCCTTCATTGATGAGGTTAGTGAAGAACCTATAGAAACTGATGCGATGATTTTGAGTCGCATTTATAGACTTGTTTTACTCGCGTTTTATGTGTTTATTGGTCATTTTGGTTGTTAATATCACATAATTCACTTACTTTAGTCTATGATCCTTCTCAGTGTCAAATATCTCTTATTTTATTGTTTTGAGCATAAATGATTATAATATTATATTTTATCTCGGCTTATGTGGTTTTGTTTTGCAATTTCAGGAAAAACACATATCTACAGTTGTCGATACCATCGACGGCTGTCGATACTATCGACACAACCACAGGCAGCCAGCCGCAAGGAGTAGCGCAGAGTTGATACCATCGACAGGGAAGTCGATGGTAGCAACTTACCATTAGGTTGCCAGCGACTAGCCAGTCGTTACTATCGACCCCAAATTTGATACTATCGACACGTGTAGATTCAGTGACGGAAAAGGGATAAAACCGATGCCTAAGGGTGTCGATACCATCGACTCCCGTTGATGGTATCAAGTCAGCATCAGGCGCAACGAAGAAAAGAAAAGAAGGCTTGCTGATATCGCAAGGGGTCGATACCATCGACCCGCGTCGATGGTATCGACACCGTCAGATCAAAGTTTGTTTCAGATCGGCTCTAATCCAACGGTTGTGACACTTTTGCAACCTAACTCGGTGATTATACCTAATGACGGCGGCGAAGAGCAGGGTATCACGTCATTAGCCGCTGAACACGTCCTGAGAAGATGTGGAGAGAAGAACGGAGCCTAGAAGCACGCCCCAGCCGTTCTGAAAGCCGAAGAAGACATTTTCCACTGCTGAAAGGCTGTAGATCGCACATTCTATGCCAAGGAATGATTGGATCTTCTCCGTTCAGGGGTTTCATCACTTATTCACGTTTTTCTCCATGTTTCCCCTTTCTTCAACCATGTCTTGCTCTGAGATGAACATGCGTGGCTAATCTCCTTCATCTTTAGGACCGTGAGTATCCCAGGGAAGCATTGTATGACGTTTTTATCATAGTAATTCATAATTTGTCTCTTAAATCTGTGGTATGATTTCGTTTTCTCAATTATATTGTTATGCTTGATCACCATAATGACAATCTAATGCCTTTAATTACTTTGAAAGAAGAATTAACGGTTGAAAAGAGACGAAATTCACATTAATTAACAAATCCCTTGAACAAGGTGATGTAAGATTAATGGTGGAAACCCAGAGGTCGATTCTAATGCACCTAGTTTAGGGTATATGTTACTACGACGGTGGAACCGACCTAGACATATGTAGTGAATTGTACCACGACAGTGGACAATTCTGACTATAGGCCACTACCCGGATTGAGAGATGAACCTGAGTAACTATATGGAAATTCATATAATGAAAACCCACGGTGAAATCGGAAGCCTAAAGATCTCCATCTGAATTGATTAAACTAAATATTTAATCGATTGCTTTGTTTTATTTTGTTTTCTTTTATTTTTAAAACAACTCTCATAACCTTTTTATTGGTCTAGCTGATTGCGAATAGTTAGTAGTAGTCTACCGATAATTCAGTGTCCCTGAGTTCGACTCGGGCCTCACAAGGGCCTGTACTACATTGACGCGTGCACTTGCATTATACGCACGGTAAAATCGTGTCAAGTTTTTGGCGCCGTTGCCGGGGACACGACAATTGCCGGCATTACGAGTGTTGCAAGTGGCCACTCTAGGCCACAATTTTATTTTTTTTAATTATCATTTTTGAAATTCATAGTTTCTCATTCATATTTAGAAATCGTCTAGCATGGTACTGAACCTAAATTATTATTTTGTAGGTATTGGTGCATGGTGAGGACGCGTAGCACTAACTACATGCAGCAATCACCAGAGGTTCCACTGTCGGGACCAGACGACGAGCAGAACTATATTCAAGACCAATCAGACGAAATAGATTCCGACTCAAAACAAGAAGCCATGGTAGAAGAGCAGACGATATGGGAGAAGATAAAAGCTTCTTCCTCATCAACGTCAAAGGGACCAATAAAGAAGGAGGCGGTCAAAATTCTGACTTACAAGATTGATCCAGCATTAATAAATTTGGTCAAATCAAATGCTTTCCAGGGGCTTAAAAATGAAGATCCAGTGACTCATATAAGTCAGTTCATGGAAAATTGTGACATAATTAAAATCGAAAGATTTCCACAAGAGACACTCTATTTGAAGTTATTTCCGAGTTCTCTTACGGGAAATGCACGAGAATGGCTACATAATCTTGATGATGAGTATGTGGAATCATGGAATCACATGGTTGAGGTATTTTTTGAGAGGTTCTTTCCGCCCGAGAAGACCAACGATCTTGTACGAAAGATCCACAACTTCAGCCAGAAAGCCGGCGAGACGTATTTTGAAATGTGGGAACGTTTCCAAATCATGCCGAGGAGGTGCCCACACCATGGTTTGGATAAGGAAAAACAAGTCAAGATTTTATATTTTTCTCTCTTTCTGAGCATGATAGAAGCAATCTGGATTCCGCAGGATCTGGGTTTTTCTTAAAAAACACTGGCACTAGGTGTTGGGAGATTCTAAAAAATATGCCAAAGAAGCAATCTTGGGGCGATAGGGATGCACCAGATTAAGTGAAAGTTGCAGGTGAGTCCATGGCCATCAAGGAGATGAATGATAAATTAGACCTTCTAGCCAAGAAATTGCTTGCCAAAGAAGATGCAGAATCCGATGAGGAAGCCCAGGTCAATTTATGCAACAACAGGGCTATAGAAACAATAATTATGCTTGGAGGAAGGATAGGAAATTCTCATGGAAGGATCCGAACAACTTCCTATAAGATCCAGATGCAAAGTCACAACCAAGGGCTGAAGACAAAAGCACCGAGTTGCTTAGTCAAGTGGTGCAGCAAAATCAGAAGATGATGAGCATGTTTAGTAAGTAGCTGCAGTCTCAGGGTGAGATCTGGACTAAATTTGGGCAAACATTACAAAGCCATGGAGCACAGATGAGGGCACTAGAGATGACTATGACCCATATTTCCAATGAAGTGGCAACCATGAAGCATTCCAAGCAACAAAGATAGGCTGGGAATGCAGAGGCTATTCAAGCACATCATCAAGTAAAGTACATATCTGTGATTACTGAGGCAGAGCCCCTGGTGTTGGACGTCCAAGACAAAAGCAAAATGATTTTTGATACGGAGGCTACACCGACAATACCATATCCTCACAGTCATTATGGACTACCTGGCGGATATATCCCATTCAGAAAATCTCGCCAAGAGCCCACCACGGTCGCGCCCGCACCCAGGCAAGAAGAGCAGGTGAAGGCCATGCGTCAGGGTGAAGTTACAGTCACTGAGGGAGAGGAGCCGCCACAAGTTACACATGTTATAAATGATGTACCAAAGTCTATGCCAGAGGGTGACATTGAAGCAAGCTTAGGGGAGGAGACCCCGAAAAGCACATATGTGCCACCTCACCGGCGTCTAAATGAGGCGGTTATGTCTGTTCTGGATAGTTCGAGGCTGAAGAAAGCACATATACATTACACTAAGTTCTTGGAGATGTTCAAGAAGCTCCATATTAACATTCCGTTAGTGGAAATGATAGAGCAGATTCCCGCATATGGGAGGTTTATCAAGGATATCATCACCAAGAAGAGGCGGATCAAAGACACAGATGTTTGTCGGGTGAATGAGATGGTGAGCTCAATTATCAATGGGAGTTTACCATAGAAGAGGAAAGACCCAGGAGGCTGCTACATTCCATGTTCCATAGGCGGTCAACAGTTTCCACAAGCACAGTGTGATTCAGGCGCCAACATTAATCTTATACCAATGTCCACATTTCAAAAGCTTGGGTTGAAGAAAATAACTAAATCAACGACAACTATTGAGATGGAGGATGGGTCCATCATGAAGCCCTATGGAGTGTGCAAAGATGTACTTGTCAAAGTAGATAGGTTTATCTTTTCGGTGGATTTCATCGTCATGGACATGCCGCAGCTTAAAAGTTGTGAGATGCTATTGGGAAGGCCGTTTCAAGCGACGGCTGATGTTATTACCGCTACCGGAGAGGTACATTGACCTTGGGGATTGGCCAGGATCGAGTTGAGTTCAAACTGCCGAGTGATCCCCTAGGGACACTCTCCGAAGCTCCAAGATGAGAATCTTGATTTTGTCTAGCCTAAGACGTTAAATAAGGGCGCTTGTTGGGAGGCAACCCAGCCATTGGTAGTTTCATTTAGTTTCTTTCACATTTGTCAGTTAGTTTGATTCGATTTTTGTTTTTAGTGTAAACAAGATACCTTGATCGTTTGTTCAATGTGCAGGACTGAGGCAGGGTCGATACTATCGACAAGTGTGTCGATGGTATCGACATGGGCACAGTTAGGCGGCTGCAAAAATCTCTCTGAGTCGATACTATCGATAGCCTCGTCGATGGTATCGACCAACCATCAGGTTGCTCACCAGAACGGGGTCGATAGTATCGACATGGATGTCGATACTCGCGAGATCCCTGAAGATATTCAGATGAAATTTGTCTCAGTGAAGTCGATACCATCGATGGTCCTGTCGATGGTATCGACCCGGTTACAGGCAGAAAGTGGCGGTCGGGCCTCACGAGGGTGTGTGCCCTAAAGAAGAGTCGATACTATCGACCTACATTGATGGTATCGACGTGACATGTCACCGATCCACGAGAGGAAATCAACGACGATCGCTACATCAAGAGGATCGATCCGTGGGATGGGTCGATGCCATCGACACACGTTGATGGTATCGACGCGTCATCAATACGGGACCGCACATCAGGCTATCGACAACCGTCAATACTAGCAGATGACCAGATTGTGCTACATGTATCGATACCATCGACCCACGTCGATGGTATCGAAGGGTGCACAACAATGCTGGCTGTGGGTATAAAAGAGAGGGATGGTTGTCATATGACATCACACCTTCAGAGCCTTTGCCTTCCACTTGTGCTGTGCGTATTGATGTGCGACCGGAGTCCGACTACGAGCATCCGTGGAACGCGATCTTCCCTGAGCCTTCACTGAGCAGAGATTGTCTTCTCCGACATTCACCAAGATCCATCTTCTATTCATTCTTTCTCATCGATGATGGTGCGTACAGCCAGTGCATCTTCTTCACGGGCAGATCCTATGGAGATCCCCGAGTTCATTCCTCCACCTACTGCATCTATTCCTCATCCGAGGATTTTCCACCCTTCCGCGGAGGTCTGGAAGGTCAATGAGGAACTGATGAAGAGAAAGATCGAGCCCACATGCTATGTTGATCAGATAATGGTCCGTGATCTGGGGTTCGAGGCCAACCTCGCCTACGTCTTGAAGGGGAAGGCGAGACATACAACCAGGAGGCCCGATGAGCTTGAATACCATGCCGATGGCCATCCATTCTTCAGCGAGTGGATGACTTACAAGGAACTCGTGACGGAGTTCATGGCATCATTGGACATCAATGTGGTGCCCAATGACTTGTTCGCCACCGACCGAGAGTGGAAGAAAGGGTGGGTGTCATTCAGACTCTAAAACAATGACTACACTCTCACTCTTGCCCAGTTCAATTTGGTGTACAATTGGTATCATGACCCATACTAACACCGGAGGCCAAAAAACAAGACAGACTACGATGCCATCTTCACCCAGCTCATGACTGCGCCTCCATGCAAATCCGTCAGCTATCACAATGCTGCAATTGCTGATTTCGAGCATCCATTTGTGCGGATTCTGCACCGCATGCTCTGCACCACGCTGTTTGCTCGTGGCGACTTGTCTCTCAGCAAATTTCAAGAGACAGATTTGTTCTTCCTGCACAAATTGCTGAAGCGCGAGGAGTGCAATTGGGGCGCGTTCTTCTTCATGCGTGTGTTCGCCGTGGGGAGGAGTACGTGGAAGGCTCCAATCCAGTTTGGAGGGCTCATCACACCGCTAACCCTCTATCTTGGGTTAAATTTCTCCCAACTTACTCCCCTTTCCAACAGGAGCAAGGTCAACCTACAACATCTGCACCGCTCCAACCTCCTCCTGCTCCGTGATGGCTTGGCATATGCACATTGCCATGTCCATCAAGCATATCAAGAGTGTTCACTTCCAGACCCCGTCTTCAATATTGAGGGTGCTCAACATTTCCGATGGCCTATCATTGCCATTGACGACTCTGCTGAAGATGGCAGTGATGATGACAACAATGATGAAGGCGATGAGCATGAAGAGGAAGAGGAAGCTTTCACTCCTCTTCGGGCACGAGTAGCACCCCAGAAGCGCCCCCACATGCATCCGGGTACATCTTCATATTCACAGCCTCTGCCACCTCAACCCTCTTATTAAGGAGAGGATGCCTACTCCATGCAAGGGATGTACTTGATGCTGTAGGAGATTCATCAGACACATCAACAACATATAGCTTCATACACCGATATTCAGGATACAACAAACCGGTTGTTAGATAACCAGAGGGCCATTTTCGAGAATGAGCGCCTCCTCCTCGACAACCAACAAAACATCCACGATAGGTTGTACAAGATGGAGATGCAGCAGCAGCCCTTCTACGACAATTACTGGAGCCAAAATTATTTTGGGGGGTATCCACAACCTCCACCAATGCCCCAGTACGATCTGAGCTTTCAGGGGCAATACCCATCTTGGGACCCCACGGCTCTGCAGTACCCGCCACCTCCTAAAGATTGATCGGTATCACTGTTCCACCTTTTAAGGTTGTTTTTGACTATGAGGCCATAGTCGAATTCAAGCTTAGGGGGGGAGTTGGAACAACTCTATCCTTTATTTTTCCCAGTTTTTAGTTTTTATTGTTGTGTCTTTTGTCATTTATTTCTCTTAGTTTTTAGTTTGTTTGTAGGATCCACACTCTATCTAGTGTAATTGTGGATGTCTTAAGTCATGTGTCATCTCGTTGCTTGTACATGGGAATCAGGGGCAAATTTAAAAAAATTTAGTGCTTTTGCAAGCTTGTGTTGTTCAACTTCGAGCACATAACTTAAGAAAATGATTGGGTTTGTCAACTCTAAAATAGGAAATCACAAATGTACATTCCTAGGATTCATGAAAAGTGGACAATATTGGTTGTTTGAGCCTAAACTGACCAAATGATAATGAGACTTTAATTTGAAATAAGAGAGAGAAACCTCTTGATTACTACACAGGTCAGTAAGGAGGGACACATAATAATTTCCAAAGGTTCAGTCAATTAGTCTTGTGATCTATCCACCCCATTGTTTTCATATTCCACCTTAAGGACTGGAAGTACATTATGGTTTTAATTTCAATGATTGCATTCCATGTAGGTAGGTTTTGCATTGCAACTATTTTCAGATATTACGTATGAAAATGAACAAAAGATAGAATAGTTATACATGCACATTATCCTTAGGTGCGTGTCGTTTAGTTGCATAACTATCATGTTGTAGCTGCATTCACATCTTTTGTGCATATAGTACATCATGCATCTTATATCTTCTGAACATAAAAGATGATGAACTTGTTCCATACCTTCTGAATGTTTCAAATGTATAAGTTATGCAGCAATAAGTGAGCCCGACAATTAATTCGTTGTCAGCTTTGAAAATAAGGGCTTGAAAAAAAAAGAAAAAAAAAAGAAAAAAAGAGAGAGTATTGAGAAGCAAGTAGTAATGAGAGGGAGAAAGGAACATGTTCTCACTTGCATTTTAAGAAGAATAAGTACATGATGCAATTCTCTTAGATATTCCATCTCACTTCAAGACAGAATGATAGTACATGCATCATTCCACCCGAATGTAGGCATTAGGGCATTTTCACTTGCATAAGCATCATTTAGGTCATTATTGTTTTGTGCATGTTAAAACCGTATAATGCTTCCATTTCTTCCACAAGCCACCCATTCCATCCACCCGTTGCTCGAATTGGTAGGCCACCGTGATTTTCTCCTCACTCGTTAATGCCAGGAGAGCTGCTTCCATGTAGATGGTAGTTAGGGCGAGCAACGTAGATAGGAGATCACAAGATGCACCGAGTCTGAACCGGAGAATTTTATCATGTTAACTGCTTTATATGATAGTGTTCATCAATTTTGAGGTAGATATCTTTTATAGATGATTATTGTCACCTTTAGGGTAATTATCATTCTGTGGTTAGTGAGGGCCGGAATGTGAATTTCTGGTGGGGATCATAGGGTGATGTCTGTTGTGATAATCTATTCTCTAGTTGACCCTCGCAATTCTATTCTAGAGTTTTGTTGCTCGAGGATGAGCAATGTTCAAGCTTAGGGGAGTTTGATGCGATGATTTTGAGTCGCATTTATAGACTTGTTTTACTCGCGTTTTATGTGTTTATTGGTCATTTTGGTGGTTAATATCACATAATTCACTTACTTTAGTCTATGATCCTTCTCAGTGTCAAATCTCTCTTATTTTATTGTTTTGAGCACAAATGATTATAATATTAGGTTTTATCTCAGCTTATGTGGTTTTGTTTTGCAATTTCAGGAAAAACACATATCTACAGTTGTCAATACCATCGACGGCTGTCGATACTATCGACACAACCACAGGCAGCCAGCCGCAAGGTGCAGCATAGAGTCGATACCATCGATAGGGAAGTCGATGGTAGCGACTTACCATCAGGTTGCCAGGGACTAGCCAGTCGATACTATCGACACGTGTAGATTCAGCGACGGAAAAGAGATAAAACCAACGCCTAAGGGTGTCAATACCATCGACCCCCGTCGATGGTATCGAGTCAGCATCAGGCGCAACGACGAAAAGAAAAGAAGGCTTACCGATATCGCGAGGGGTCGATACCATCGACCCGCGTTGATGGTATCGATACCGTCAGATCAAAGTTTGTTTCAGATCGGCTCTAATCCAACAGTTGTGATATTTTTGCAACCTAACTCGGTGATTATACCTAATGACGGTGGCCAAGAGCAGGGTATCATGTCATTAGCCACTGCACACGTCCTGAGAAGGTGTGGAGAGAAGAACGGAGCCTAGAAGCACGCCCCAGCCATTCCGGAAGCTGAAGAAGACATTTTCCACCGCTGAAAGGTTGTAGATCGCGCATTCTATGCCAAGGAATGATTGGATCTTCTCCGTTCAGGGGTTTCATCACTTATTCACATTTTTCTCCATGTTTCCCCTTTCTTCAACCATGTCTTGCTCTGAGATGAACATGTGGGGCTAATCCCCTTTATCTTTAGGACCGGGAGTAGCCCGGGGAAGCATTGTATGATGTTTTTATCATAGTAATTCATAATTTGTCTCTTAAATCTGTGGTATGATTTCATTTTCTCAATTATATTGTTATGCTTGATCACCATAATGATAATCTAATGCCTTTAATTACTTTGAAAGAAGAATTAATGGTTGAAAAGAGACAAAATTCACATTAATTAACAAATCCCTTGAACAAGGTGATATAAGGTTAATGGTGGAAACCTAGAGGTCAATTCTAATGCACCTAGTTTAGGGTATAGGTTACTACGACGGTGGAACCGACCTAGAAATAGGTTGTGAATTGTACCACGACAGTGGACAATTCTGACTACAGGCCACTACCCAGATTGAGAGATGAACCTGAGTAACTATATGGAAATTCATACAATGAAAACCCGCGGTGAAACTGCAATCCTAAAGATCTCCATCTGAATTGATTAAACTAAACATTTCATTGATTGCTTTGTTTTATTTTGTTTTCTTTTATTTTTAAAACAACTCTCATAACCTTTTTATTGTTCTAGCTGATTGCGAGTAGTTAGTAGTAGTCTATCGATAATTCAATGTCCCTGAGTTCGACTCGGGCCTCACAAGGGCCTATACTACATTGACGCATGCATTTGCGTTATACACATGGTAAAATCGTGTCAGAAACCCTATGGGCTTATATGAGCATGGAAGAGTATGCACCTAGAGTACATCAGTAGTGCTGATAGTAGGTTAATAATAGGCCAGAAGGGCATGTTGGATAGATTTTGAGCTAAGCATAAAGAGCCATGAATAATCTTGAGCGGACGTACATTTCACCCCTATAGGTGTATGCATGTGAGCTTGATCCACTCTTTTAGAGAGAGAACCTCCAATGGCAAGTTTGTTTGTAGGGTTATCTCTAGAGAGAGAGAGCAAGACCCGAATAAGAAGGTTGGAAGCTTAGACTCAGGGATATGAGGAACCATAAGAAGTTTGGTATGTTGTGACCTAAGTGGATGGCTGCGGTTGCCTCATGCATGACCCTTGGAGGCTTTTGGTATCTTGGCTGCCTTTAGAGGAACCAAACCTAGAAGAAAGATGAGGCTACTGGTACCTATGTGCATATGATATAGGTGCTTACCTGCTAGGGATAGGAAGAAGAGTTCCTTAGACCCTGAGGAGGCTTGGTACCAAGTTGTGAGGCCTTATACCTAGTTGATTGTCCTTGAGGAGGACTCAACTCTGAGGAGTTTCTCGAGTAGAAGGATAATAGGAAGTGCATGCCTTACATTTTACATGCTTGGTTCGGGGTTAAAAGGCTGAGTATGCATTGGGATATTAGTAAGGTGAACCGAGACCTAAGAGGGGAAGTAGTAGTGCCTGGTGTACCCGATGCCCACGATGAGATTTGAGTTTCCATAGATTTGAGCATGGCACCCCTCATGTTTAGAGGAAAGGGAAACCCCTTGGATTAAGGTGTATGTATGATGAACCCCTCACATATAAGTTGGTGACATGGGCAGGTATGATCTTGGTCCAATATTGAGGATTGAGAACAAGTATGACCTACCATGGAGACCTAGTATGGTTTAGAAGGTGGTCTGTTTGTTAGCTATGTGCCTTAGTAGCTTTCTAGGGCTAAGCATGCTCATGTGGATATAAATGTGAGACATAGAGACATTTGTGATCTTTGTTTCTATCAAGATGTAGTTTCCTTCCATCCTGGGAGAGGGACCCTTCTGTAGGGCATGTACAACTTTTGTTGGGTTTGAGGTAACATAAAGAGGTCTCATAGGATCTTGGGAAGCTAAGTAGAGAGTACATAGTATAAGAATGAACCTGTAGACCCATAGATAACCATCTCTAAGTGCATGTGGATGTATTACCATGGAGGTAACCTATATGGGGTATGACCGAGGTAGATAGGTCGACATGATCCATACAAAAGGATGTAAGTCAGACCATGAATGCCGAGAGAGATGACATAGACTTGGGTAAGGTTTCACGCTGGATATGTACTATGTTAGGATCCTAAGTCTAACCTAGGGTCAGGTAGGGATAAAACCGATGGGAGTAGGAGTTGCCTAATTCCCTAGTTGCACATGACCATAGGGTCGAGAGGTAACAACTATTATTGTCTGAGGACCATGTGTTAGGAGATTGATCACCTTCATGAACTCATGGGAACCAAAGGGAAGATGAGGAAGGCACTCTCTGGATGCATAAGGGAAGAGGGATGACCCCAAAAGTGCCGACACCCTATAGACCTAGAGGATATGACCAAGGATCGTATGAGGACAGAAGTGGGTTCGAGACCAGTTTTCCATGGAAGTAACCCTGATATCGAGATGTTCATGATGTAGAGACATGTGATGCACGTTTCAAATTAGATTTGAAGGTGTACTGGAAATGTGGGGTGTACCATCTCTACTCTTAGAATGGGAAGAACTTTGTATTTGGACTACAGCCAAATGCTTATTTTCTCTTATTATGGGAGTGAGAGATAGGATAGTACGCATGCCAAACACCAAGGATAAAGATGATGTGAGTGGAAATGTTGCTATGAGATATGATGATAGAGATGATGGCGTACCTTTGTGGAGTGTACGATATGTGGATGGTTTACAAACACCAAGAGAACTAAGGTAGTCATCTTATGAGAATGTTTTTATCATGAGCTATGTGGAATATATGAGTTATACAAGGTTGAGTTCGATAACCAAGAGGATGAGCTCAGAGTTTTCTTGATGAAGATAGAATTAGAGTCCGAGATGAGATAATAAGTGGAATACATGGAGGTACATGTCTTCAACATTACCTAACACATAAAGATGAAAGGTCGTAATGGATGATCTAATTGAGATGCAACTATCTTGTCTAGCTAGTGGAAATGATGGAAGAGGTGGTTAGGTGAACCCTAAGTTCATGAGATGTGTTTGTCTAACACTCAGATATAAGGAGATATGTTGATTGAGTTAGTGGTGGCTTGGTTAGCCAGCCTAGGGCTTGTTGTGATAGAAGGATGGTTGTAGAACCTCAGATGCACTTCTTTGAAAAAGAAGGTGATGAAACCCCGACTAGAGTGTTTTAGGGTTTCTGAGGAATCAACCTTGATGGAATCATGACATATGGGATATCATGATTCTAAGTTCACCATACACCTTGGTACTACTAAGATAATAAGTGGTACTTTGGATGCCTAAGAAGTGTATAGAGTTGCATGTGGCTTGTCACTATGCATGTCAGGAGGTGAAGGACGAACACCAATAACCCTTTGAGTTGATATAGAGGATAAAGAGTCCCCGTGAGGGAATGGGGGTTGATCACTATGGATGTTGTGGTAAGTCTCCCATAGACCAAGGAAGGTCAAGATGCAATATGGGTTATGGTGGATCACCTTACCTAAATGATAGGTAAGAGAAAGTGAGAGTACTGTTAAGGGACAAATCTAGTTGAACTACATGTAAGAGAGAGAGAGATGGTTCAACTAAACCATGATGTGAGTTTAAAAGTTCTTGAGTATGAACTAAAGATTCACTTCCATGCAGTGGAAGTAGGTACATGAATAACTCGATGCTAGTACAACTTATCACCCCCAACTAATGGTTAGTATGATCCAGACTAGAGGGTCTGATGAGAGCGTGTGTGCTCATTCAGGGTGATACATGGAGACAATTCTTGTCTTATGAAAGTTGTGATGTTAGCCACCATAGCTAGTATCGGGATGTATGAAGCTCTGTAAGGGAGGATGTGTCGGTCACCGCTTCATTAAGATGATGTGGGTGAAGGGAACTTGTGAAGGTCAGAAAAAGACCACAGTGTGTGTGCAGATGAAGTCGCTTTGATCGTTTGATGGCTGAAAGAGAGCCCAGGGGTGACATGTCTAATGACCCCGCCTCCCGGTAACCCCCAATTGAGGGAGATCGAAAGGTCGGTGCCGTTATCCAATTAACAGGATCAAAGGTTCGACAAATAATCAATAACAATTATGAAATTATACTAACTAACTGGAATTTGGTATAAAATTAAAACTTTACTTACCTTTGAAAACCTTGGAAATCTATCTATCCTGATCTTGAATTATTCTATCTAATCCTCCTTGCACTTTATTTCTTTTTCCGTAATGTGTCACTTTACTGTTTGTTCTTTCAATTGTTGTTCCTAAAACGCCGACAAACAAAACATCGATCAGTATATCGAAATATACTGGTATGTGGGAACAACCAAAATCTTGCAAATATGGCTAACAATTTAATAATCACAATCAAATTAATTAACAAGCCAGTTTACACTTTTCAATATGACATTCTCCACCGCTTTTTCCCTAACCCTGGCATACCCACCTTAGGGTGCCCTTTGCTAATGACTTAAGGCCACCTTCTCATTCCCGAGCTTGGTGCCTAAGGGTCACCACTCATGGTTCCCACTAGTCATGCAATATCATAGACCACCTTCTTGGTGCCTGGGGTCACCTCTCAAGGTGTCCATTGGTCTACCCATCTGGGCCTGACCTTTGGCATCATCCATCAGGGTGGCATGTAGGTGCGAGAATCCATACTTCTATTATTAATGTGATAATCATAGTGACTTTATAATTTGCAAGTATGGACATCCAAACTGATAATTTGCATTCAATGCGATTAACCATCCGAAAAATCATCGGGAAACTAAGGCGGTTATTCATAATTAACCACATACCTGTCGGGCAGACTCAGGTGCAGGAATAATCCAATCAAGCAAGTAATTCCAGAATCAATCAAGTAAGAACACAATTCAATCCTGAAATATACATCCCATATTCTCTATCATGGATCATGGTATCCAAAGTCTAATAGGCCTAATCACCCTAGGGTTACTAGCCCCTTTTTAGGGTTTTGACTCTAATTAGGGTTTTACTTCCTTTTTACCTCTTTTACTTTACTTTTATCAAAATATCCATCAAACCCTAATTATCTCATCTTATTTATCACAACAGGTTCTAAGATCATACTTTTGCAACTCAAAACCCTAATTACAGATTTATAGATGCTTTTCTTTCCTTTTTCTCCTATTTAGGGTTTCTAAGCATATTAACCATCACATTAGTTTAAAAACCCTAAACCTCGCAATTCTATCATCAAAATAGGTTAAAAACCATCTTTATCATTAATCAAGTAAACCATGCTAGCATTAATCTATTTTCAGGATTAAAACCATCTTTGGTTAACAATTAGGGTTTTCTAATTACAAATTAACACTTTTCCCTTCAAAATATACACTTTTACAAAAATATACCGATTTAGATATTCAAACCATTTTTAATGCATTCCTTGTATTTTTATGATCAATTTTCATGTATTAACTTTTCCCATTCGAGCTTCATAGCAGAAATTATGATTTTTGCAAAATAATTCATTTTTCATCAATTTAATTACCAATCTCAGAAAAACAACGACCCTCCGATCCGTGGTCCGCTGGTCCCCCAGGATCCAGCGACCAGGGATCATGCGTGCCTTGCAATCAAAAGAAGAAATAGATGAAGACACCCTTACCTTGTCTGAAGGCACGAAGGGGCAAATACGGAATTGTACAGGTTGTCTTCAACCTCACGAGCTTCTACTCATGCGATCCAGGGGTCAACTGAGAAGTTGACTTCGAACTCCAGAGTGCCTGCGTGCGATCCAAGACCACCGATCCCTTCGTATCGACCTCACGAACTTGATGGTCCCCTTGATTGGCCGTGGGTGTCCTTCCAACTGCCGGGGTTACTCCTTGTTCCACCGGCGGCATCTGCTCCTAGACGGAGATGCAGGTCATGATCAGAGCTTTAATTGGAGGCACGTGTTCGATCGTCGGCTCCGTCCGGTCATGCCAAAGTACTCGCTAGGAGTGTTGGTTCCGCAGATACTTACCCCCTATATATAGGGTCTCATCGAGTCTTCTGTAAATTGGGAACTTCTCCCATACGCAAAGAAACCCCTGAAAACTTGGGGTGGATCAGATCGGCTCGATCTCCCAGAGTCAATGGACTCCTCCAAAACTCCGCAGCTGGTCCCAAACTCACAGAAAATACATCGATCAAACTCATCACAACCTGCTCTCTGTATCCTCAGTCCTCATGAGATCGGGATTCACCCCAGGCCGTGGATCATAGATCCAATGATCGCAGATGAGCACCTGAAATAAAAAATCGTGATTTTATTCCCAGATAAATCATGACACATATTTACTATGCAATTAATGTCTATACTTTAGGATAACTTCTAAATTGCATATCTTGGAATCCGTGCATCACTTTGCAACCAAATTTTAAGGGAAACCTCCTCTTGCCTTTATCTATGCGCATGCCAAAAAAGAGTCCCAAATTCCAAAGGAAAAGGGCTTTTTATTCAAAAGCAAGGTATTCTTTAATAAGACTTATTTAATTTATATTTCCTCTTTCTTATTTTCTTATTTCTCATTATTTCTATTCCTTGTAATCCAAGAAAGCAAGTGGGGTTCGAATTATTAATCATCATGACCAAACCCTCACTTCTCTCTTTATTTCTTGCATTATCTTGTTTATTTCTTATTAAAATATCTCTTTTGAGGATTTCTCTCTATTTCTCTTTTATTTTCCTCATTTCTATACCTTTTAATGTTAGGAATTCTTGGGATACGAAAATCCACCAAGGTTAACTCAATTGCACTTCTTTCCACTTATTTTCCACATTATATCATTGTTTTCAATTTCTTTCTTAATAATGAAATACTTAATTAATCCTTTCTTTTCTTATTGCCTTTTTATTGCAACTTTGGACTCCTTGGAACCCAAGGAACCCAAGAGGCATGAAATTCATCCTTGGATTACATTCCTTTTCCTTCTAGAGGTTTCTACCTCATTCTTTTCTCAAAAACTCAATTATTCATTTATTAATTGAACTTCTTTGTTAATGGGCCCAATAGCCAATAAAGCCCACAACACAAACATCAAGGCTATTGTAAACGAAATCCGTTTATTCACAACAAATTATATCATTATTTGTCCAAATATCTTTAATATGAGAAATTACATTTCTCACCAAAGGAACCCAAAATTTGGGGTTGTAACAACATGAGTCGTGAGCTGATGCAAAGTAGACTGACATGCAGTTCACTATGGGAGAAAATGTGATATGAAAATACAACCCCTCTGAGCTATAGTTGAGAAAGCTGAGCCCCGATACATGGGTCCATTTGAGATGGATTGGTGGATATGGTTATGTTTAGCCTTACCACTCAGGATAACATGATGTATGATGTGTTCCACGAGTCCGATCTAGAGCATTATGTCAGGTACATGAGGCATGGGCTAAGCAATGAACCTAGTGAGCTCCCAAGGGAGGCTAACTTACCCTTTGTCGCCTATAAGGGTACGAGATACCAAGGTGAGAGAGAGATCATGAGTACAGAATATGAGATGATAAAGGTTCTTTGGAAGCACCATGGAGAGGATGAAGCCACATGGGAGCCAATGACGGATATGGAAAAGTCTTATCTTGAATTTTTTATATGTTTGGTGGAATTTTGAGGGAAAAATTCCTATAAGAGGGGAAGGATGTTACAACCTCAATTTTGCATATGTTTTCATAATTGAAATGTAAAGATTTTGTGAATATGGACCTAATTGAAAAGATTGTATGCTTTACTTCAAATAATGGATTTCTTTGCAAATCTCCCTCTTGATAGGAATTTTGTGATTCCTATTATTATGTTAATCCAATAATGGATATAAAAGAGAAGAAAAGAAGAAAAGTCCAAATATTAGAAAAAGATACAAGATAATGAATATTAAGAAAAGTATTTATGAGAAATACATGGAAATCTCTATAAAGTGGCATTAATGGCCACAATTGAATAAATTTTGTTTATATGTGATTTCTAATGAAAGAAATAGGAAAAGAGGAAAAGGAAATGAAAGATAAAGAGAAATCCTTAAAAAGAGATATATTAATAAAGAAATAAGAAAGATAAGGTGAAATGATGGATGTAGATGCATCTAGAAGGATAATAAGTATCCTTAAAAAGGAATTTCGAAATCTTAGGATTTCTTGGGATCCAAGGAGTCCCAATGAATAAGAATAAAGAGAAAATGCAAATAATACAAAATAAGAGGATAATGTGATACATAATTAATGAATTTTTGGTATTATAAAAATAGGTACTTTCTACTATAAGAAAGTATAATTTCCTACCAATGGATTAAAAGTCAAGCATTAAAGATGATAAGAGAGATGGTTTTCAAATTCCTAAATGTCTAAGGAATATGGTTTATTAAGAAGATAATTAAGAGAGAGAAGATTGCTTCTTAATGAAGGAACTTGGTTTCCTTTTGGGAAAGGGACTTGGATCTCATGGATGGGCATCCTAGGGCTTTGCTACCCTCCCCTATATAAAGGTAGAACTCTCCGCTCACGCCTAAGAGAGTTCCATGCATATCTCTCCCTCTTCTCCTTCTTCTATTCGTTCAAACCCTAGCCAAGAGAGTAGATCAATCTCGAGGGAACTGAGGAGCTGTGTTGAAGTCTCGTCGGAGGCATGAAGCTCCCACGACAATCTGGGATGATTGACCATCGCCTCCTTGCCCACAGCCATCGAGCAGCACCTGCAGAAGGCCGACACCATGGCTGTAGGTTGCATGCCTGTCCAGCCCAAGCTAGCCATCTAGGTCGTGAGCTGGGTGGCACCCCAAGTGCGGCAGAGGGTGGCAGAATTAGGGCGGCTATTGGAGGCGGTCCTCGGGCCCTAGGAAGAGAGGGCGTACCTATGAATAGGCTGCAGTCGGCGGCAACAACGGACGTCAGAGGTGGAAGACGACCTAATGGTCGTTGGATAGTTCTGCCCCTCTGCGTACTGAAGAACGGGCCAGTTAAGTGAGGGCGAAAATGTCTTTTGGTTATGTTCTGGGCCGGCTACGTGTTGCATGGGAAAAGATGACGTGGTAGCCTGCCATTGGTCCAAGTATGTAGTTTTTGTAAAAATCATATTTAATTAATGGTAGCTTAGATGGATGCATATAATATATGAATTTTGCTCAGAAAAATGCAAGGAATCCAATAAAAATATATTCAGAAACTAGTTTCTCTTGTAAATCGAAAAGTAGTTGAGGTTATCTACTTTAGTGCATTAATGATTAACAAACCCTAATCTTTGATGATTAATGAATTGGGAAGGGTGATTTGGATGTTTAAAGTTGATGTTAACCTGTTGATTATAAAAAGGGCACATTAGATCTAAAAGGATGAAATTTACACGTAATTGGATTAATTTAGGGTTCCATGTGCATAAATAGGCTTAATGGGCCTTGAAACCCTAATTAAGATTCTTAATGGCTTTAATTGTTCAAATTCATGTATGAATCTAAGATATGATGAGTCTAAGCTATTTCGAGTAGAAAAGTTCCTAATTGTAGATAAATACCCTTAATTTGGTAATTAGGGTTTTCTAATGGATAAATGTGAATAGTAATAAATGGAGTCCATATATGAATTAGATTATAATGAAATATGAGTTGTCAATTTGGAAGGAATCTAAAATGATAATTGGGACTAATGATCTTGAAATAACTTAAAAGGATAAAAGTGGTAATTTTAGTGTAAAGGAAAATAATAGACTTAATTGACTTTTAAGTAGGCTTATGATGTTGAAATTAGGGTTTGTGAACTAAAAGAGTATTAAAAGCGATAAAGGTATTATGGAAGCTAAAACCCTAATAAAACCATAGTGGCCTAGAAATCCTAAGGTAGAATCTAAGTTGATCTTGAGAATGTTTTGGATAAAACAATGACACTTGGATGTTATGCATTGATTTCAAGATATTATTGATTGCTTGTTCGATTGTTCTTGAATATCATTGCTTGGACATCAAGTTGCTCTGGATCAGGTATGTGGTCATTTATAGTTAACCACTTTAGTTTCACAAAGGTTTTTCGGATACTGGTTCACATTGAATGCAACCTATCTGTTTGGATGTTCATATGTGCAAATCATAAAGACACTATGATTATCACAATTATGATATAATGTGTATTCTCACACCTACATGCCACCCTGATGTAAGATGCAATGAGGTCAAGCCCAAGAGGGAAGACCCATGGGCACCATGGGTGGTGACCCCAGGCACCAAGCTCAGGATAGAGAAGGCGGCCTATATTGTGTGACTAATGGGCACCATGAGAGGTGACCCCAGGCACCAAGCTCAGGATGGAGAAGGTGGCCTTAAGTCAACGGCAAAACAGAAACCCTAAAGATGGTATTCCAGGGTTAGGGCAAAAGCGGTGGAGTTTGACACATTGAAAGTGTATATTGAATTGTTAATTAACTTGATTGTGATAATTAGGTTGTTAGCTCTATGTGTGAAATTTTGATTGTCCCCACATACCAGCATATTCATATATGCTGACCGACATTTTGTTTGTTGGCATTTTAGGTACAACATTGAAAAGGACAAATAGTAAAGTGGCACATTGTGAAAACAATAATTAAAGTGCAAGGAGTATTAGTTAGAATTGAGTCTAGGGGTGGATAGAAGTTAGATATCCAAGTTTTAAAAAAAGAGGTATGCAAAGTTTTATTTTATTCCAGCTTTTCAGTATAGTCTTGGTAGAATTAATAATTATTACTGATTATTTGTCGAACCTTTGATCTGGGAAATTGGGACAACAACTCTGACCTCTTGGTCTCCCTTAATTGGGGGTTACCGGGAGGCAGGGTCATTACATAAGCTTACAAATTTGATTACAAAATTTAAAAATAGGCATGATTCCTATCTCTGTTCCATAGGGTACACTCTTGCATGTCACTTCTAGGTCTTCTTTACATCACATGTCCACAAATTCTCAAAGGGAATGAAACCACACATGAACCCCAAGAAGGAAAATATAATTCACTCAAATGACTGCTACAAAATCATCTTGTAAGTAAAAGTATGAACCTAACTACAAAGGTTTTTTTATGAAAAAAATGCAAAGAGTTAAATAATGTAGGCAAGAATCAATTGGTAAGAATGGGCTTTCAAAGTCAATAAGATTCAATATCCAATATGTTGACTAGTGATTCAAATTTCAAATAGATAACACATGTCAATGTCTATTTGTTTGAGAGGCCATGCATTATATCCTACAAAGAATGACAACTCACCAACTAAAATTCCCAGTATATTGAGGTACCCAATGTCCTTTAACTCTAAACAGAGGTGTGTAAGCATAATTGTATTAAACTAATGGACACTAACATGAACTTTGTAGAAGTTTAAAAATTGTTCTACTATTTTCAAATAAGATTGTTGGTGGCTTTCAAGGAGGAAGACTAAACTTTTAAAAATAATTAAGCCAAATAACCTAACTATTATGCATGATTTCAAGAGGGAATAAACTTTCCAAATATAATAGAAATTTTGTTACTTGAATAAAATCATATAAAATCCAGACACTCTAGGTATAGGGATCTGAAATTTTCATGATCAAGATTCCAACATCTCCAAGAGTTGATGAACATAGGTATCTACAATTTGGAACAATATGGTCAATATTGGATTGAAATCAATTGGTATTCATTTTTTTGTTATCGTGGCTATGGTTTTCCATCTAGAAGTGCTATTCATATTTTGCATCATTCTCATTTCTAGGGTTTCTAGCTAGGTTTTACATAAACAATATTACACAGTCAATTGTTTTATTACATTTTATCTAGATTATTTCCTAAAATGTTATGCTCTCTTTTGTGTAAATATTGCTCTATTTAGTTGTTAGGATCATATATGTTTGATTACCAATGTATCCTTACGAGGAGTATCTAGGGTTTAGCAAAATATACCTTAGTATAGATTAGTCGTATACTCCGATCTTAATCATGTTCCCAAAGTAGATAAAACCTAGATTACGTGTAATGGGGTAATTTCATACAGTTTACCACCAACATTTCATCTAAACTAAGATTCTTTGAATAAAGTATCATCTATACATATGTATTCATTAGGGTATTTATTGTACATAATATAATCTAGTATAAGTCATATGATATATTACTTGTGTACAATAATCATTTCTAAAATTTCATAACTACTATTTACTAGTATAATAATGTCTTTGTAGTCATCCTTAGAGAAATGACTAAGAATTATTAATGGTAAATGGTTCTTATTACCTCATGTAGATCACTATGACTTACTCATGGTATGTGTTGTCTTTCCATTATGTATAAAAAGACTCATGCAATATAGTAAATTGATTACACCACATTCTCTAGAGTAGTATGACTACATTGATACATGTATGTACTAATAGGGTATGACAAGATGACCAACCTAAGTTATCACTAAGATTTATATTTTGTTTTCCATTTTCAATTAATATATGTACTAAAGTCTGTAATATGTGAACTATGTGACTTACCTAGTTGCAACAAGTCCTTCAATCTTTCATGATTGATATCTTGAGGAAACCTTTGAGATAGAGGGTGATTATAACTCTCTCTCACTCTCTTAAATCATAGTCACGTGCATAGGGGTTGTGCTCTAGTATCTTTTAGGGATATGGTGGTCATTTAGAGAATCCAGAGCAGGGAGCTTGATTTGTCCCCAAACATTGGTTGGTTTCAACCTTACAATTAATACGTCTAAACCTGGGATATTTTATTAAAAGGAAGGGAGGGGTCACGAAAAGACTTTGTGTGAGAACCCGTTACACTAAACAAGATTACTCAAAACATAAAGCACAATCGATCACTAATAAATCACATACCCAAAAATATGGGTAAATTAAAATTGATTTCAACATCAACACTGTTAAGAAACGTTTGCATAAGAACCCAACATCTTTCTTGGTATCCATACTATGCCAAGAATTTGAAACAAATTGTTCTATTGCCTTAGCTACAATATATATACATAGGAGAACAATATTTGTATATGCCACACAAACAAGCATTAACATGCTAACACAATTTCGATTCATTTGAAACACCATATACAATCTTTTCCTACCCGGACCTGATAGTACATGGACGACTCTAGGACACACTAGACATCTAATCAACTTTCTCATAGATTTATTATTGTAGCTGCTCTTTGCTGCCACATGTTTATTTTTGTCACTTCCGACTACCTAAAAAAATATGGCGAACCAAAAGGGTGAGACCCACGTCCCAGTAAGAGATATAACCTCCAACAATGCTTATTGATTACAACATTTTAAACAGTAGATAACTAAGCAATTGGAGAATTTAATAATCAATTGAATAGATTGAGCAGTTCAAGTATGCTAAACAGATTAAGCAATTAATATTAGCAACAAGTATGATCATCAATGCTTATATAGATAACGAATAAATCCATTTCTCTAGATAAATATCTACTCAAATATCATCAAATTGCATCTAATAACAATTATTATCATTAATCTGACTATCATCATATTCCTTGCTAACAACACAAGCAATCTAGTAGAATAAGCATCCCTAACATCATGCATGTCTAGTAACATGACATGGCTATCAATATTGGCATCTCAAATAAAGGGAACAGATCTATATCATAAGTAGAACTAACATCATAACACAATGAACTACAAAGGCATGATTAACAGTTTAAGCATTTCTAATTACATAGGCATGGCTAGCATTATTAAACATAGCTAGAAACATCATCTTAACCATCAGTGTCAATATATTTGACAACATATACGTATCTATTATCTCTTATTGTACTATACATGATCCTAGTGAAAAGAAAGCAAACAAGGGTTATCATCTAATATGAAGCATTGTGTATAACCCTAAACAAATATGCTTGATGACTGGCTTACATCTTTTATTATGCCCTGGGGAATTTGAATCGTACCATTCAAAGTCCAACTGACTCCTGCGAAGGGCTATTCGGTTCCATACAAGATCTTGGAGTGCCAGTATTCTAAGATATCTTCCCCTCAGTCAGTACGAGTAAAAAGGCAGTGACATATCAGTCAAAGATGCCACTATAGTGACATATATTTAAGATGCTAACCACTAGTCCACCCTTGGAACAGGTAACGACACTAGAAACCAGGGTATACAAAACCCTCTAATTTGAGGTACAACTGTAGTTGTCCTCAATCAAATCAGATATATGAGGCATGACCATAGCCATCCTCCATAACCTGCATTGTGAATGACAGGGATATATCCTCAATTTTCCACCCCCACATACTCTACAATATGCAGTCTGAGTTTCCCTTAGGAATACTCGTTTCACCATCCAGCAAGTTCTGACACTGAAGATGGCTCTATGGCTTAGGGTAATAAATGATTAGAGTTGCACTTGATTAGTTATGCCAATTGGGTGAATTAAGGCTGCATCAAACAAGTGGACATACAAATCCTAATTCAATTCTAGAAAGCATATGAATATCACAACTTCAAAAGATATAAAATTTGTGAAACATAATTTCTCATCTCATCATCACATGGTACTATTCACTTTCCATTCATGAGACTACACTAGTCATCTTACTATCATCAGATGTAAATACTTTTCACAATATCACAGGGTATCAACGCTTATCAACACAAGAGGATTGCATATCATTAAGGGCTCAACCATGCCCAAAGGTCATTAAGACCATCATACTATTCCCTACAAGATCATCATTATCTTTGCATGCCTTATAACAAGGCTCAACAACATCATTTACATATAATACACCAGATCAACACAATATTGCATTAATGAGCTAGGAGATATTCACAAACAATCATAGCAGGGTTATATTAACATTAAGAACATTCCTTTATTACATCAACATACAAGGGATCTAGATATGATTAGCCCTCATTATATTCATAATGCACATGTTTAGCATAAGAAAGTATCAACCATGTGGCTATGATAACCAACAATTAACACATTAAGGCTGTGATCATATTAGGGAGCTTATTTCATCATCATGCCATCATATAAGAAATTAAACGTGAATACTCATCTTTATATATTTGGAGTAGAGTTGGGTTCAACAAGATAAATTATATTAATTTTACTAATCAACACTTATACCCAAACCCTAACTCACGACATCCACATTGGATCATGGATGCATAAGGTGAAGCATTACCATCACATTCCATACTACTCTCAAGTATGAATCCACACATAAATCAAGGTGTAACCATTGGGTTATAGCATACTAAGGTTTCAACAACAATAAGAGAGTACTCCATAATTGTATTAATCATTCAAGGACTATTCATACCCAATTACCATCATTTAGTTATTTTAAAGTTAGGTTTAACAAGCTATACTTGATTAGGGTTACCCATTAAATCATTATGCTGATTATCAATCATAATCATACAAGGGAAAGGGTGAGACTACAATTTTAAGGCATTGAACCATCAAATTCTCATAATTATAATCATAAAATTACATTATAGGCTTCACCTAAAACCATGGGAATATTGAAGCATCAACTTCTAACCATTAAATGTTGAAAATGTAAAGCCATTGGTCATTACATAAGTAAACATTTTGAACAAACCACCTATGAATTCATTGAGTTGTTCTCTAGAAAGAGTCACAATCTAACCCTTGACATCCCTTGATTAACAACATAAAAAGTTGCATTGAGAGTAGGGTAAAACCCACAAGCAATTGTTTATTTAAAATAAACCATCTGTAAATGAGCTTCTTAAGTTGATATCATAAAGGAAACCATTTAAATCACTTTATTAGGACCAAAATATTACATTTAGGCATAATTCCAATTTATTGGATGAAGAAATGTTAGATCTTAACCATTAGGTCAAGTTCATATATTAAAACCATCAATTGGAGTATAGGTCCTTCCCATGTTGGTTTAAGGATTAATTTATTCTATGAATACATTCTTAAATCACCATAGGTTGTGGAGACCTGATATACCATCAATAGTGACCATTAAGTCACCATTTGTTGTTGGGTCAACACGATGTTCATTATCACCATCGAATATCAAACTAATATCACCATTGATTGATAGCATCATTAGGGTACTTAGTTGTTAATCACTAAGCTTCTAATTAGTCCAACACCTGACCTAAGGGGTGAAAGTCAATTGAAACCCTTTATCACCAACATCAGTTGTCATAAAGACAACACCATTGGTTGTTGCAATTGTACGACCATTGAGTCATGTGTTTATAGAAGAAAGCAACTTTAAACCCTAAAATTGACCATTGGTTGATAGGTGCTTAGCACCATAGGTTGTCAAACTAACCTGATCCAAGTCATATTATACCTTAGGAAGAATGTACAGATTAATATGGATTCATATAGAACTGAAATAAGAACAAGGAGCATTATGAAAATTGAAATCCAAGTCATGCATAACTTTTAGAGCATGGATCACCATTTTCAAGCAAGAACATGAGCTAGCAAGCTTATGGTAAGCAATAAACGTGGATCAAGTTATAAAACTTGCCTATAATTAGAAGATAAACTCCCAAAAAAAAGAAAACATGAGCAGGTAGGGTATAAATTCCAAGCATAAGCTGTGAACTCGCCCATCTAGCACCTTTCTTCATCAAATGAGCAAACCCTAAGCTAAGGAGCAAGAAAGGTAGAGTTTTAGAGTTTTAGAGTAATTTCTACCATGGAACAGCAAGGTTACGACCTGGAAAAAGGTAGGAGGATGTATAAAAAAGAAATAAACGGAGGAAATAAGGGGATTCTTACTCTTTTAGGTCAAGATTACTAGAAGGAATGTTTTTAAACCCTAAAAGGAAGTCAATTGCAACCCTAGATTCTTTTGTCCAAGAAGATCCCCTCTTTCTTCTTCCTTGGACAAGAAATTCATAGAAGCATAGAGGGAGAACAAGGTTCATAGAATGAGGGAAGTGGTGGAGAGAAAATATCTCGTTTGGGTGCTTAGGGATTAGTATATGAAACTTTATGATAAAGAAAAAGAAAAAGTTGAAGTTCTTGTATTATTCCAAGTGTCCATGGCCTTAAAATATTAAGAATATACAAGCACACACACAAGAAGCTCCCCCACCATCCATATAGACCTGCTTAGTTCTACTTTTTCGAATTTCTCAGCCAATCAAATAATTCATTATTTGATAGCTACTAAAGGTAGCTCATCCATGAAGGGGTAAATCCTAAAATACCCTTGGAGAAAACACCTTTAAACCAAGGTTTAACTAGGAGCCCCATGGCTCAAAATACACAATAATGATAAGATAAAATCTAAGAAACATAATTAATGTGAAAAATTGCAAAGAAAACTCTCGATTGGGTAAATTGCAGAAAAGTCCAAAATGTACATAAAATTTGCATAACTTGCTCAAATAGTGTCCAAATCGGACTAAATTTGAAACTTAAGCTTGTATTATAATTTCAAAGCATATCACAAGGTTAAATTAGGGTTATAAGAATTAAATTGTGATAATTAAGCTTGTTCAACACTTTAAGCAAGGTTAGGGGTCTCACACTTTGGTCACAGAGAAGTCCTGGAAGACAAGAAGGGCTAGTGTACGTACCAATCTCCATGGATTCACATGCAAAGGAGATTCTCTAGGGATTATATCCTTACTTGTCATGGTGTCTCCTGGATCTGCCCTTGCTCACTAGGAATTTGGTGATGATTGCTACATCTATAGCTATCTTGTGGTGTTTTCTAGGGCTTGTAGCAAGGGTGTAGTAGAAATCTAGTTGGTGCCACCATGCGAAATGTTTGGGTATG
Organism: Alisma plantago-aquatica; assembly: GCA_963693085.1. Taxonomy (NCBI): domain Eukaryota; kingdom Viridiplantae; phylum Streptophyta; class Magnoliopsida; order Alismatales; family Alismataceae; genus Alisma; species Alisma plantago-aquatica. The sequence continues at coordinate 955,477,551 of OY856410.1, read as the reverse complement.
GTCTATTTTAGGTCTCTTGTCCCAGGAAATGATATGTGGCTACAACGGCAAGGGTTAGACCAATCTACACTCTAGTTGTTGTCAGATTCAGGGCACTGGTTGAGCTGTGTGGGCATCAAGGAAAGTTTTTGGTGGTTGTTGGTAGGAGGTGATTTTTTTTGCGTTACAAGTTTTTCATGACTCTAGGTCAGGGCTTATATAGCTAGGGTTATTATAGGGGGTGATTGAGGAGTAGAAGTGGTTTTATTGTGGTTTCATTTATGTGGCATTGAGAGAAGATGGTCCCAATGTGAGATGAGTTCGTAATCAATAACGAATGTTAGATGTTTCTTAGGTGTAAAGAGATGTCTAGGTTGATGTGGGAATTCTAGGTTTTTTGGGCTCTTAGTCATATAGGGAAGGATATTTAGGTGTTTCTCTAGCTATGAGAGGTAGACATGGGCCCGTTGGTGGGAAGGAGGCATTGAGGGACTTGAAGTCAGAGTAATTGGAGGTAACGAGTGTTGGGAGGACTCTATAAATGGCCAATGACCAAGAGATTACAAGGAGTCATGATCTCATCTAAAGATTCACTACATTAATTGTATGCTATAATACTCCTCCGCTACTTATTTCAAAATTCCATAACTCCTAAAGTATAAGGTCAATAATACTGAGATTTTTTTTGGAAATGCTATTAATTTTAATTAAAACTACTCTAATCAGAGTAGAGAGCAAAGTTTACATAGGGATTGACCTTAAAGAATTATATATGTTACTACATAGTGACCCTTAGTATGAAAACAAATGAAAAGACATAACATAATCATAAAAAAGTACCAATATCTGAATCTATTAGAGTAAGATAGGACTTCTAAACTCAATATCTATCTTCATTGTTCTTGATTATCTGAATCAATGAATGTGTCATGTTCCAGTAGGTCTTCATAGAGGTTCTTTAGTTGAGTACGAATATAGTAAGGAGAGGACTTCAATTTTCCACTTTTTCCTCTTACTTCTCTACCAATTTTCTTGGAAGATGGTTGTGCAAAATCTTCATTACATTTAGGGAAGGACCTAGATCCTACTAATTTTTTTGTATTCTTATCTTGAACTGAAGTAGCAACATAATGTTATTCATTGGTATGAAAAATAAGTTCATCTCCTTTAGGGTCAACTATAGAGGGATTTGCAGTTGAAGTAATAATAACTTGTGTGGAGGAGGGAGATTTATCTTCATATATTTTGAGAGTTTCATTAGTAATCAAACCAAAAACATCTTGCTTCTGTTTTCTAGTCCATACCTTGTTTGGCATAGTGAAGATTGATTTTTGAGTATCTTGCAATAATGGGTTCCCTACTTCTTCAACATCCATGTTTTCTACTTCTTCATCCTGAAGTAAAGTGTTGAATTTGTTTCTACTACTTTACTGTAGTTTGTCTTTTTGAACCTGTGATTGTATGAATGTCTTCTTTGTGAATTTTTGTGAATCGTGCAACCAAAATAAATTTTACAATGATCCTTCTCCTCAACCCACTTTACACCTACCTCATCTTGATCTTGTGCCGATATGTTTTCATCTTCAGACCTAATTTCTATAGTACAGTCCTTGACTATGTATCCCATTGTGCCATATCCAATGCATATTTCTGGTGGTGATTCGTAGTTTATGTGACAATCCATACCATCAATGATGAACGCCGAGCGAACAAGAACTGATGTGTCTATTTCTAAGTTCAATACTGCAAAGTGACTCCTTGTACAATTTGAAGTATGTTCATCAACTTTGATCAACTTTGTGAGAGTTTCTCAGATCTTATCAAAAATTACTTTGTTATACATATTAGTGGAAGATCAATAACCGTAAACCATATAATTATTCAAGGAGGAAGCTGAGGAGAGGGTATGTAATTATTCTGCCATGTCCACACCATTAAACAAGAACCAAAGATCATTCATGATCCTTCTATAAGAGAATTTATGTAATTAGTCTCACATGAGAACTAAATTACAAAAAGTGATTGAGATTTAACTCATACAATTTCCATTTAGCAATAAGATTCCACAATGTCTTCAAGCGAGTAGATAGAGCTAGATATCCAATTTCCATTTGAATCAACCTTACAACGACTGCATATTGCTAAGGAATACGTATAAGGGAAAAATCTTCATGAGAAATAAATAACTCTAGAGATCCACATTCAATCGCCATTGAATGTTAATTGGATCAACATTTTGTTGATCAATATCCATAGTAGGTAATGAAAATTGATTGTATTCCCTACTGTAATGTCTCATAATGATTTTATAACAAACAAATCCATAACTATAGGTGTTTCTTTGGGAAGAGACATCGATTGGTGAAGAAGTGGAACTTTTTCATTGAGCATCATCACAGAATCAAAGTACAATGATGCATCATTAGTCCTTGAATCTATAGGATCCGAAGAATGCACCCTTGTAATCCATCATAGATCAATTGAATAACAACTTCCTTGAGATGCATGCTAGGACTGTGTGACTATTCCTATCTGATCAATTTTTCCCCTTCAACACAAACAATATGTTCGAGTTCTTGTAACTTGCTAGGTTGGTCATGTCTCCATGAACATCCCCTGAGCACCCATGTCTTTTCTTATACATCCTTGATCGTTGCCAGTTTCTTGAAGTCCACCTGTAGTAACTATTTAATCTTCATTGTAAGAAGATCTATTATCAATGGTATGTTGGTATGTATCACAGTTGTCTATTAGATTGTCTTCTTCTATCTCATTGGCAAGGAAGCCCAAGCCTCCTTTGTCATGGCGATTTCTGGCCAGAGGGCCATAACCACCTCGTCCTCCCTGTCAGGAAGTTTCATCTTCTCACGCAAGTGGTTCACACATCACTCCTAATATTTTAAACACTCACTTAGTGTCTAGTAAGTTATTTTCTAAAATTGTTAATACCTTGAAGTCGCACAATTTAATTGTTCTCACAACATATGAATTTGGTATACTATAACACATTTATTGTTTATATTTGTTCCAAATTTATTACTTGAGTAATTGAAAATTCCTAGTGGTATGAATTTGGTTCAACATATTTAGGCACAAAATCTCAACTTGTATCAAAGCAATATCAAAATGTTCACAATGAAGCAAAAATATGGTAAGAGATTTGAATTGAATGACCTATTTGAAATTTTCTCTCAATAATGAGAACAAACTCATATAAACACAAGAAACTCAATCAGAGACTAATTAGTTGACCAAAACCACAAATGAGATTTAGAAATAAATACTAATTTACAAATGGTCTCAAATAATGAGGGAATCACAAATCATAACTTAATATAGATTTATAACCAAAATTTATTATATTACAATTATCTACCCCTTGAAGAAGATTCGGCCCCAAAATCAGAACATGCATGGTCAAGTCAAGTACTAGTGTCAACTCCTTAAAAGGATTGGAATAGAATTCAAAATAGACATATCAACCATAATATAGTATCCTTCACCAACTCAAAATTTCTCCTCTAGGGTCTTCCCATACCTCCTTGATTGTGACTTATCTCAAGAAATCATCAATAAAATCCCATGAAATCATTTTTATTTGTACATATAGTACTAGAAAGAAAATGGTTTTTCCTTGATGGGAAAACTATTTGATGTAAAGCTAAAAATAGCCAAAATCAATGTAAAAATCAAGTTAAAATCGCCTTATATCTACATTCTAATTATTGCTACTCCATCATACCAACTACTTGACATATTTGGGAATTTAAATTTTAGCAAAATGTAAAGAGTCACCTAAGTTCTTGGTGATGTGTGGTCCACATAATTCCTCTAGGGTCATGTATACATTTTTATGTCTAATAATACAAATTATGGACATCATATTTTGTGCTGCACCAAAAAATTATTCGATAATTTATAGTTTTCAAAAACTTTATCAAATTTTACTCAATATTGTTGTCACTAATATTTATTCAATATTTTATGGGGTAAAAAAATGAAGATACTTCATTTTTGTGTCTCTATTTTTGGTGGGTAGGATTTTCCATCAATATAATGCTTAGCACAATACAAACTGTCCAAAGTTTTATATATCTTCAAAAATTGGGAGTTCCAAAAATCTAGAGGTTCTAATATTTATCACATTTACCATTTAGTTATTTTGATATGGATGGGGATGCAATTTTAAATATATTTTGTTTTGAAATTATATAGATATAATGTTGGTTTTGTTACTCTTATTTAGTCTTGCAATATCATAATTACATACATAATAGGAGCAACTATTATTTAACTTTCAAGTCATGACATTTTCTAGGGGTTTTATGTCAAAGTTATCACCATACAATTTTTTTGTACATTTTTTGTATTAGTAGGATTTTTCATCTAAGTCCTAACATATTATCATTTATTTCCTCTCTATTGAAGGTGATTAAACATACACACATTTTTTTATCGTGTTAGTGACTGAATTCAAGATTAGGGTTTTTTCAAGTAGTAAACATTTCTTTGTTCATGTCAATATGTAAAGTTAGGAAACCCCACCACCACCTAAGTGGATTGGGAGTAATTATGCCATAACCTTCATTAAACATCATTCCTTAGACACCTCATCTCATTCCACCTACGTGGTGATGTATTATTCTAATATAACTAACCAATATTGGAGTAAATTACTTATGTTACTTTTCTCTTACATATATTTTAAGGTTCCAAATAGAAGTTATTAACTATTCTAGGGTTTATGATATTCATGCATTATCTTATTTTTGCAATTACTTGTGGTTGTACCTAACTAAAGAGGAACACTAGGGTACTATTTCCATTCGTATACTTATAGAGATGATTAAGTGTTCTAAGGGCCATAATCTAAATCTACATACATGTATCTTAAATACTTCTTCCTTAATGACATCCCTATGTATATCTACACTAAGAAGAGTCTAAAATATGAGCTAGGTATGTTTCATGAGATCCTACATTAAGGTACATACCTTACATCGTGTCTAAATGTTTCTTTCCTATAGTCTAGGTATATCCTAATAATTGAGGCAATGATAGTGGGATTTGTTGTAACTATTTTTCTACGTAATAAGTTTGCTAATATTTAACCCTAATACCCAAGAGACATGCATGAGTGTTGACTGTCTATATCTTTGATTCCATGTTGCAAAGACCCAATCTTTGCGATCAAATATTTACAAAATTGCATCAAAAGGTATAAACAAATGCTTTTACCAATCATGCTTTCCATTAGAGTCATGGAAGCTTACAAATATGATTACAAAATTTAAGAATATGCATGATATCTATCTAATCTTCAATAGGGGAAAACATTTGCATGTCTCTTCTATTAGACCACATGTCCATGAATTTCTAAAAGGGAAAACATAAGTTAGTCAAATGACTGATATAAAATTATATTTTGAGGGTAAAAGTATGAACCTATCTACAAAGTATTTTCGTGTTAGAATGCAAAAAGTTAAGTGATGTAGGCAAGTATCAAATGGTAATAATGAATTTTTAAATTCAATAAGATTCAATATCCAATTTTGAGACTAGTAATTTAAATTTCAAATAGATAGCACGTGCTAATGTTTGTTTGTCGGGGAATCCATGTGTTATCTCCTAGGTAGAATGAAAACACACAACTATGATTCACATAATACTAAGGGACCCTATGTCCTTTAACTCTATGGATATGTGTGGAAGCAAAATCCAACTAAACTAATGGGAACTAACCTTCCCTTTTTTGACGTCTAAACATTTTGCTACTATTTTCAAATATAATTGTTGATGTATTTCAAGGAAGAAGGCTAAAGTTCAATAAAAACTAAACCAAACAACCTATATACTATGCATGCTTTCAAGAGGGAATACACTTTCCAAATATAATAGACATTTCATACCTTGAATAAAATCATATGAAATCCAAACATTCTAGGTATAGGGCTCCCAATTTTTTAGGATCAAGATTTCAACATCTTCAAGAGTTGATGAATAGAGATATCTACAATTTGGAACAATATGGTTACTAATTGATTGAAACCAATTGGTATTCAATTTTTATTTTTGTTATTCATGACTAGGCTTTTCCATCTATGAGTTCTATTCATATTTTCCATTATTCTCATTTCTAGGGTTTCTAGCTAGGTTTTATATAAATGATATTACATACTCAATTGTTTTATTACATTTTCTCTTGATTATACCTAAAATGTTATGCTCTCTTTTGTGTAAATATTGTTCTATATAGTTATTAGGTTCATATATGTTTGATTACCAATTTACCCTTACTAGGAGTTTTAACGGTTTAACACATCCTACCTTAATATGGATTAGTCATATACTTAGATCTTGATCATGTTACCAAAAGTAGGCAAAATCTAGATTAACTATAATAGGGTAATTTCATACATTTTCTGACCCACATGACATCTAAACAAAGTTTATGTGAATATAATATCATCTATCTATATGTATTCATACAAGTATTTCTTATACATAATATAATCTAGTCTAATTGATATGATATATTACTTCTCTACAATAATCATTTTGAAATTTCATAACTACTGTTACGGGTACAATAATTTATTCATAGTCATCCTTAGATAAATGACTAAGAATTCTCAATTGTAATGGTTCTTATTACCTTATGTATATCACCATTGTTGGTATGTTTTCCCTGAGAGCCAATCATGGGATGATTGGTGGGATACATTAAGATCGATTTGATAAACAAAAAAGGCAAGATTCCAATTCTTTCTAGTTCAATCATAAGAGATAATGATAGAACATATTGAATGTCTAGAGAATGACAGTACTCAATGACGTATTCTTTCAGGTTCAGGACCTCAACGATGAGATCATACAGATGCTAAGAGTTTGTACATTCTTGCTATGTCCCTAGTCAGATGTCATTGGGGAAGGTAGATAGACAACAATGACACACAAGACTAGATTGTGGTGTTGGTTGATGACAGAATCTCGTTAGTCATGATATGGAGATATCAAACCAAACACATAGGTACTTGTTAGAGAACAACTGTACCAGACAGACCCACCGTGAGTTTGACACATGGAACCATGATATGGTAGTCACAGTCAGTTCTCACAGTAATGGTGGTGAGTGTGATTCTTTGACCTGAAATCACTACACTCAACACATGTCGTTGGGTACACTTTGACATCATCAAACGCAGTCCTGAAACATGGGTTATTATAAAGGTGATGATTGGGTGGCTTTGACACATGGGTCTTTTGAGGGGTGAGTGATAGATATGGGATTTGTCCATCTTGAGGGAGTTTGATATCCATGGCCACTTGATGAGTAGAATTGAGATAGGCATGCATGAATGTGTGAATCGGTATGTGATATTTATGTCATACATATCTCCTCCAATCTACTCTGAGATCAAGAAAGTGAATGAACGTTGACAGGATGACTATTCCATGCCTCGAGTTCATTCAGGATATCAGTGACAAAGGAATTATACATTCGCTGTAACACCATTCACAGATTGTAGGATTGAAAGTTGTTCTCCAACTTTCTATTTCACTTGGGTAGCACTGATGTGTGACTAGGCACCACTCTTTTCTTGTGAAGTCATAAGTGTTATGGACTTTCACTGCCAACGTGAAATGGGCCTGTAGGGTCACACACATAGGATTTAATCTGGAAGAGGAGTTTATCCACAAACGATGTTTAGATTGATTGCTAAAGGAGTTTAGTAGTTCAATTAAACACTCAATCAATTGAAAAGCTCAATATCATAGTGTTCAAGGTGTTGGACCGATTGATTAGAGTATCAGATTGATTGGAACTGCAATTGACTGATTTGCATAGTCTGTTGCCCCAACCAATCGACTCATAGGGATGAACTGGTCGACTCAGGTTGGGGAACCGATCGGCTCAAGTGGTGAGTCGATCGACTCATGTGCCATGAAACGATCGGCTTAATTGTTGAACCAGATGATTCGTGGACCAGCCGAGATCGTTTGGAAAGTCAAAAGACTATTTTGCAAATACAATTTGTTTCATTTGTATAAATTTGATTTGGACAAGGATTAATATTTGATTAGTTGGAAACAAATATGAAATTCAATTTGAGTTGGACCAGGACCACAAACCGATCGGCTCAGGTGTCCCAACCGATCTGTTCAGGTGTGAACCGATCGGCTCAGGTCCCCAACCGACCGTTTCATGCTTGAAACAATCGATTCAGTTGGCGCAGTTTGTTGTTTTGTGGAAAATCTCAAATCCTTCTACTCCTGCTTTAATCCTGCAATGCCCGGGATAGAGAACCCTTTCATATAACCCTCCTATATATAGGGGTATTGGGGGCTTCTCAAAGTACAACTCAGAACACACATTTCTCTGTAAAGTTATCGTTCTCTCTGGTTGTGGTAACCGAGAGAGCCCGAGCAAGTGCTACCCGACAAGGGAGGCACAGTAAGGGAAAGACAACTACAGAAAGGCAATTGGTTGTAGGAGAGTGTGTCAGTGACTAATATGTCAGCAGGAGGGTGCGACTCCTTTTGATTTCTTATATGACAAGGAGATCGGAGTTCCAGGTGGTCCGTGTGGACTACTTCAGAGGCGGGAGATTTCTACCGCTCGGAGGACATCTGTCAATCCTGACAGTCCCAGTGAGACTAGGAGCTGCACAGACACCGTCCAAGATAGGAGGTGAAGACCACGCAAGCCACGAGGTAACGTCGCCGAGAAAGCCTCGGGACAAGGTATGTCTCTAAAAACCATCATTCCTACTGTATAGGCGTTGACGCGATTCCTTTATTCTGGGTTTGGGAGAAGAAATTTTTTGTTTTCGCTGCCTTATCTGTCTGCCTTAAAACCCAACAGTGGTATCAGAGCCACGTCAACTGCTCTATACTTTAGGATTATCGATAGGATCGATTTTGGTTTGTCACCTTTATTTATTGCATACGATGCGAATAAAATTGGCTTTGTGCATGTCCAATCCAAAATCCACAAATCCCAATGTACATATGTGATATGTAATATGAATGCACTCGATACGCGTCACCCTTAAACAAGTTTTGTGATGGATGTATAGCGTGGTTATGGCTAATAAACTCTATATATGTGTGCTTGGTTGAATGTGGTTGCTTGCATCTCGGTCTACGCACCGATTCCCTACCTCCTTATTCCTGATGTAACTCGAGATAACTCGACATTTCTTTCCTACCTTTGTTCCCCCCGAATGTAACTTGGGGTTTCCCAATTTAAATGTAAATAAGATAGATCTTTTTATATTTCCTATTATGTCAAAGAACGGAGGACAATCTGACGACGACTGAGATGATTGGTTCAAGGCGTGAACCGATCGGTTGGCGATCTAGATGATCAGCTTGAGGAGCGAGACGAATGGGTGGTGACCTGAGGAGATGCATGATGACTAGGCGAACTGATCGGTTGGCACCCAGATGACCGACCAGGGCGAGCAGGTCATTCATGTGATGATTTGATCAACTTACATGGCTATAGCACTTCATCATGGATAGGTTGCATGTGATGTAGACCTAGATGACCGTGATTCCTCTTGGCTCGAGGAATCAAATTAGGATGTCCATAATCATCGCTTTTATCATTTCACATGTTTTTGCAGGATATATCATGTATATGATATGTACTATGTATTGTGGTGATTGGATATGTATATGTACCTATAAAACCAAATCCCTCATCTAAATATTAAGTCTTTTACACCTTCCATTAGTGTCACACATGAAAAACTTGATCGACCAAGCGTAGGTTATGCCAAAGCTTGGTGCACCATCTATCTCATGGAAGTGTGAAGGGTAAACATGTAGGTTCTGCCAAAGCAGGGTGCATGTTTACCATGTCAGCTTTTGGGTTAGACTTAACTGGTGATTCTTAGAGTGTCTAAGCCCAGAGGCACGGAATGTTCATGGTAAAGTGTAGCATATGTTCATTCATCAAGAGTTGCATATGATGCAATTGGCATGATGGCCTACCTAAATAGTCAAGATTTTGGGCGATCAGCCAAAGCTGACTCATGACTTGATGAAATACGGATCTTGACCCACTAGGAGATTGTACGCTGCAATCTTCCGAATTGATGGTGAGGGCTATCAATTTGAACAAAAATAGTGGGAGCGATAATTAATTAAAGTCCTAATTATCATCAACTTTTCAAATCAATCAAATAAGTTAAAATTGATTTTTTGGACTAAATTGCATATATTTCCTTTTGTAGTACAAATGACAACAAACAACAATCACTTTTTGTTGCGATCGGTCCTTGAAAAGGACAAGCTGAATGGGACTAACTTCAATGCCTGGTTTAGGACATTGAGAATTGTTCTCACTCAAGAGCGAAAGCATTATGTCCTGGATACTCCAGCTCCAGAGGAACCTGCTCCTATCGCACCAAAGGTAGAAAGGTATGCTTATAAGAAGCATTCTGAAGATGCCATTGATGCAAAGTGCTTGATTTTGTGCTCCATGAACCACGAGTTGCAGAGACAACATGAGAACATGGGTGTCATTGAGATGATTCAGCATCTTAAGAACATGTATGAAGATCAAGCACGACAAGAGAGATATGATGTCTCTAGGGAACTGTTCAAGTGTGTCATGACAGAAGGAGATCTAGTTGGTCCTCACACACTCAAGATGATTGGGTATGTGGAGAACCTGACGAGACTGGGATTTCCCCTGAGCCAAGAGTTGGCTACCGACGTGATACTGCAATCGTTTCTAGAATCCTACAGTCAGTTTGTGATGAACTACAACATGAAAAACTTTGACAAGACGTTGACAGAGTTGTTGGGCATGTTGAGGACAGCCGAGGCATAGATGAAGAAGGACAAGCCTAAGTCTATGATGATGATCAACAACGAGAAAGGCAAGTCCAAGCACAAGGGAAAGGGTAAGGCTAAGAAAGGTTCTGATGCTAGCCAATAGCCCAAGTCGTCTTCAACTCTCAAGGCCAAGGGAGGTGTAACCAAGAGAGGCAATTGCCACCATTGTCAAAAGCCAGGACATTGGAAAAGGAATTGTCCACTCTATCTGGAAGAACTAAAGAAGAAGGAGGCGACAAACGTCTCCACCTGAAGGTGTCATGAAATAAACTTATAACACTTTTAAGGTATATGATACCAATATATAAAGTGTAAAGCACCCAATACATGGGGAAAGTGTTGCCACCATAGATAGGAGTACTTTCAATTTTATTTCAGCCTTGAAGGCATTTAATAGAGTTATGAACTATTATTTCATATTTTCCAATGGATAGAAATACATTTTTTTGCATATTAAATGACAATGATAGCAATTAATAAAGTTGATGTTTCAATTTCAAAGATATAATCTTTATGGCAATGCCTTGTTTATCTTGTGGTACTTGGTATGCATAAGATAAAATGATACCTAAAAGTTATTGATAACTCAAACAATCAAATTAGCATAAATCATGAGAAATTCATTTCTAGTTTGCATATGATGGATAAGTCTAGACTCTTTTGGTTAGAGAACCAGTAAGAGACATGAATCTCTTAGACATGATTAATCAATCTTCACTAATTATGGTGGGAGATTGATTATCCTATTAGGTATAATACATGTGATGTATTTACATACCTATTGGACTTAATGCTAGCACTTCAAATGGTGTTTAGAGAAATACCAATATATCTTGAAGTGTTCAAGAATATCATAGATGAAGTACAAATTTGGTAAAGTGTTAATTATTGATGAGATCAATGAATGAAATACTTGAACCAAATGTTAGACATCCTTATGAGTGATTATGATAGTGTATCATAGTAAGCTCATGATTAAGGCATGGTGGTGTCTAAATCAAAAGGAGTCATACTCTAAGAAATTAGAGGATGTTTATCAAATAACTAAATTCTTCTTAAATAAAGAATACCCCACACTAATAAAGGACATTAAGAATCACAAGAAGTTATGAGTTCTTATATCCTTGACAGATACACCTCGATTATCTATATGATGAGTTGGTCATGTGATGAATCAACTATCTAGATGAATATGAGGAATCAGATTTTGAGTTATGTTTTATGACTATTACATCCTAAATGATTTCCATGTGAACCATAAGGTATTCCCTTGATGGTAGCACCCATTGGGATGAAATCCATAAGTGCGAATGAGTCTGAAGTGTTAAGACACATGGATAACATTTTGAGAAGGATGATGCTTGTTGATTACAACTTAATGACTAAGAGAGTTGGCATATGGATACTAAAACCGCATTCTGATGAGGAATAAAACAAGGATGTGTATGTGACCCAACCTATAAGGTTTATGAATCCATTAATGCCAATGAAGTCTATAAGTTACAATGGACTAATCAATGTGATTGATTAAGTACAAGCAACTCAGAATTGTGATCTTAACTTTGATAATATAGTCAAAGGGTTTGACTGATATGTCAAAGATAAAGAAGGGATCTGTGATTTAGTGGGAGTATATTCACATTCCACATATTGATGTGAAATGGAAATGTTCTAGAATGGAAATCCAAAGGGGAAATTATCTTTAGGAAGATAGAGACGTTTCCTATGTGATAGGAATAGAGATCTATAGAGATAGATCTCAAAAACCTCTTGACCTGAAAAGAGAAAGCATACATTGGCAATCTATACTAAAGGGTTCAGTATGCATAGATTCAGTGGGAGAAAACTTATCCATGTTACGTGGAGTTAGTATCCCAGAGCCAAGTGTCCAACTCTTATGAAGAATGGAAACACTAAGAATAGATATAGATATATCATGTATGTAAACATCCCATCATCTTGCATGTATGTACATGGAAAGAACAAAATGCATTTATCATCTTGTATGTAGGACATGAAAATATGATATGCTCATCCTGATAACTCGTATGTGGGACATGACGAGTGGATGTCTATTTAGTTCCAATAAGGGTTACTGGAATACCGTGAGAACTTGATATAAGTACATTAGAAGTACTAGTTCTATGGAAATAAGGAAGGGTTCATTGTAAAGAGTTACACTGATACGAACTTCCGAAAAGGACAGAAAATTAATCACAATATATATATATATATAGGATATATAAAAGTGAATGTTTGTTGGTAAATGGAAACATTCCATTAAAGCCATTTTAAAAGGAAAGGCCGAGTATCCGTGTGTTAGAGAACATTAGTGGATATTATATGGATCTGGAAGTTCATGAGATGAACTTATAGATATTTCAGTCATTGATGACAAGTTAAGAGTGCTTGGTCATGCAATGTGGCTAAAGGTTAGCAAAGGAATACTAGATCGCATATTATGACAAATCCATCTCATATGTATGACGTACAATGAATAGATGAGAGACATGCATTTAATACCGACTTTGGCAAGGTGTTGTCATAACTCACTATGTTAGTACTAGAGCACAATAACATGTGGGACATGTTTGAAGATCACTATGAATATGATTCAAGGGTGATTGGCTCGCAGTGCAAGTGGGAGTCTGTTGGTATGTATGCCCTGAGAGCAAATCATGGGATGATTGGTGGGATACATTAAGATCGATTTGATAAACATCAAATGCAAGCTTCCAATTCTTTCTAGTTCAACCATAAGAGATAATGATAGAACAGATTGAATGTCTAGAGAATGACAGTACTCAATGCCATATGCTTTTAGGTTCAAGACCTGAACGATAAGATCATATGGATCCTAAGAGTTTGTACATTCTTGCTATGTCCCTAGTCGGATGTTATTGTTAAAGGTAGATAGACAACAATGACACACATGACTAGATTGCAGTGTTGGTTGATTATAGAATCTCGTTAGTCATGATATGGAGATATCAAACCAAACACATAGGTAATTGTTAGAGAACAAGTGTACCGGACAGACCCACCGTGAGTTTGACACATGGAACCATGATATGGTAGTCACACTCAGTTCTCACAGTAATGGTGGTGAGTGTGATTCTTTGACCTAAAATCACTACACTCAACACATGTCGTTGGGTACACTTTGACATCATCAAACACAGTCTTGAAACATGGGTTGTTATAAAGGTGATGATTGGGTGGCTTTGACACATGGGGCTTTTGAGGGGTGAGTGATAGATATGGGATTTGTCCCTCTTGAGGGAGTTTGATATCCATGGCCACTTGATGAGTAGGATTGAGATAGGCGTGCATGCATGTGTGAATCAGTATGTGATATTGATGTCATACATATCTCCTCCAATCTACTCTGAGATCAAGAAAGCGAATGAACGTTGATAGGATGATTGTTCCATGCCTCGAGTTCATTCGTGATATCAGTGACAAAGGAATTATACATTTGCTGTAACACCGTTCATGGATTGTAGGATTGAAAGTTGTTCTCCAACTTTCTATTTCACTTAGGTAGCACTGATGTGCGACTAGGCACCACTCTTTGCTTGTGAAGTCATAAGTGTTATGGACTTTCACTGCCAACGTGAAATGGGCCTGTAGGGTCACACACATAGGATTTAATCTGGAAGAGGAGTTTATCCATAAATGATGTTTAGATTGATTGCTAAAGGAGTTTAGTAGTTCACTTAAATACTCAATCAATTGATAAGCTCAATATCATAGTGTTCAAGGTGTTGGACCGATTGATTAGAGTATCAGATTGATTGGAACTACAATTGACTGATTTGCACAATCTACTGCACCAACCAATCGACTCATAGGGATGAACCGATCGACTCAGGTTGGTGAACCGATCGGCTCAAGTGGTGAGAAGATCGAATCATGTTCCATGAAACGATTGGCTCAATTGTTGAACCGGACGATTTGTGGACCAGTCAAGATTGTTTGGAAAGTCAGAAGACTATTTTGCAAATACAATTTGTTTCACTTGTACAAATTTGATTTGTACAAGGATTAATATTTGATTAGTTGGAAACAAATATGAAAGTCAATTTGAGTTGGACCGGGACCACGAACCGATCGGATCAGAAGTGAACCGATCGGCTCAGGTGTCCCAACCGATCGGTTCAGGTGTGAACCGATCGGTTCAGGTGTGAACCGATCGGCTCAGGTCCCCAACCGACCGTTTCATGCTTGAAATGATCGGTTCAGCTGGTGCAGTTGGTTGTTTTGTGGAAAATCTTGAATCCTTCTACTCCTACTTTAATCCCACAATGCCCGAGATAGAGAACCATGTGCCATGACCCTCCTATATATAGGGGTATTGGGGGCTTCTCAAAGTACAACTTAGAACACCAATTGCTCTACAAAGTTGTCGTTCTCTCTGGTTGTGGTAACCGAGAGAGCTCGAGCAAGTGCTACCCGACAAGGAAGGCACATCAAGGGAAAGACAACTGCAGAAAGGCAACTGGTTGCTGGAGAGTGTGTCAGTGACTAGTATACCGACAAGAGGGTGTGACTCCTTCCGATTCCTTGTACAACAAGGAGATCATAGTTCCAGGTGGTACGTGTGGACTGCTGCAGAGGCGGGAGATTTCTGCTTCTCGGAGGACAACTATCAATCCTGACAGTCTCGGTGAGACCAGGAGCTGCACAGACACCATCCAAGACAAGAGGTGAAGACTGCGCAAGCCGCGAGGTAATGTCACTGAGAAAGCCTCGGGACAAGGTATGTCTCTACAAACCATCCTTCCTACTATATAGAAATTGACACAATTCCTTTATTCTGGTTTTGGGAGAAGAAAATTTTTGTTTCTGCTGCCTTCTTTGTCTCCCCTAAAACCCAACAACCATGACTTAATCATGGTATACAGTCTTTCCATTATGTTAAAAAAAAGTCATGCAATATAGTAACTTGATTACACATCCTTCTCTATACTAGTATGACTACATTGACACATGTATGTACTAACAAGGTATGATAAGATGACCAACCTAAGTTATCACCAAAATTTATATTTTCTTTTCCATTTTCAAATTGATATATGTACTAAGGTTTGTAATATATGCACTGTGTGACTTAACTAGTTGTAAGAAGTCTCTCAATCTTTCATGAATGATATCTTGAGAAAACCTTTGAGATAGATGGTGATTCAGACTCTCTCTCACTCTCTTGAATCATAGTCATAGGCATAGGGGTTGTGCTCTAGAAGCTTTTAGGGAGATGGTGGTCATTTAGAGAATCTAGAGTACGAAGCTCAATTTATCTCCATATCTTGGTTGGTTTCAACCTTACAATGAGTAAGTCTAAACCTAAGATCTTTTCTTGATAGGAAGGGAGGGGTCATAGAGAATTCCTGGAAAACAAGAAGTGCCAATGTACGTACCAATCTCCATGGATGCACCTCCAAAGGAGCTCCTCCAAGGTTGGATCCATACTTTTCATTGTATCTCATGGATCTACACTTACTCACTAGGCATTTGGTGATGATTGTTGCATTTATAGTTGTCTCGTTGTGTTTTCTAGGGCTTGTAGTGAGGGTGTAGAAGAAGTTTGGTTGGTGCCATTATGGCCAGTAGCTGTGTGTGCTTTGTTTCAGGTGTCATGTCCCTGGTAATGATTTATAGTTGAAGTAGTAAGGGCTAGACTACTTTGCAGTCTAGTTATTGTCAGAGTCTGGGTGATGGTGGAGTTGCGAGGGTGTTAGGGTAAGCTTCTAGTGATTGTTGATAGGAGGTGATTCTGTGCGTTGCAAGTATGTAATGACTCTTGGTCAAGTCTTATATAGCTAGGGCTATCAAAGGGTACAAGTGAGGAGGAGGAGGAGGAGTGTTGTCATTGTGGTTTCATTTCTCTGGCATTAATAGAAGATGATCCTAAGGTGAGATGAGGTTTTATCAGTGACGATTGTCTGCCTTTTTTACCCTATGCAGAGAGATCAACATGGTTGCATGGGAATTCTAGGATTTTCAAGCTCTTCTCCATATAAAAAGGATATTCAAGTGTTTTTCTAGATATGAGAGGTAGACATGGGTCTGTTGGTGTGAAGGAGGTGTTGAGGAACTTGAAGTCAGAGTAATCAGAGGTGACAAGAATCTGAAAGACTGTAAGACCCATGGCCTAGGTTGGTGCTTGACCTTTCTATCTTTGCTTAATGATATGCTAAAACCTTAATCTATTTATGTAATGTACCTTAATAACACGTGACATGCTTTTTAGTTTGGTCTAGTTTGGTTGATGTTTGAGCTAGTTATGCCATATGTATGTTGCTTTTGAACCAAGTTGAAATTCACCCATGTTGAGGGTTTATCTTGCAATTTATCACATGTTGGATGTTCCTTTTGTGTTTTGTCATAATGAGAGAGAATGATTCTTAGAGGCAACTTGTGGGACCTTGGTTGATGAGGTGGCATCATGTGTGTTGAGCTAGGATTTGCATGGTTTGCATGGATTCTTGAGTTATTTGGTGTCGACCATGATGGTGTGACCTTTGTAGCAACCATGGGTTTTGTGCCTTGTGAGTGCTTGGACTGATACACCTTGCTTTGGTAGTGTTTGTAGTTGTTGGTATGTATTCCCAGAGAGCCAAACATATGATGATTGTAAAGACATATCTTGTAAACAATTGATTAATAATAAAAGGCAATCTTCCAATTTATTTTGTTATTTAGTTATGAGATAATGTTGTAACATAATAAATGTCTAAAAAATGATATTACTCAATGACGTTTGTTTTTGGCTTGAGGACTTGAATGATGAGACCATACATATGTCAGGAGTATACACATTCTTGTTATGTTCCTAATCGAATGTAATTGTGGAAGGCTAATAGACATCAATAACACTTAATACTAGAATGTGCATTGGTTGATGAAAGAATCTCATTAGCCATGATATGTGATATCAAACCAAGCACATAGATACTTGTTAGAGAATAGTGTATCAGACAGACCCACCATGAGAGTGACACATGGAAACTATGATTGGAAGTCATAGTCATCACTCATAGTGATGGCGGTGATAGTGGTTCTTAGACCAAAAATCACTACACTCATCACATGTCGTTTGGTGTGCTTTGACATCATCCACTATGATCCTAAACAAGGGTTACCATAAAGGTGATGCTCGGGTGGAATGTGACAAATGGGGATGACTGTGAGTGATGTATATGAGATTTGTTCATCGTAAGGGAGTTTGATATCATGGCCACTTGATAAGAGAGACTGAGAAATGCATGGCCATGCAAATGTGAGTCAATATGTGATATTGAGCTTACACATATCTCTGACCGTCATCTCTAGGTCAAGGAACATGGATTGCATGTTGTAGAGGATGATGGTTCCATGCCTCGAGTTCAAACCAGTTATCAGAGACAAAAGAACTATGCTATCTCTATAACACCAGTCACACATGATAGGTTAAGCTGCTCTCCAACTTCTTCAATTACTTGGGCAACAATGAAGTCTCTCTAGATACCAACCATAGCTTGTGAAATCATAATATGATTATGAATATCACTTCCAATGTAATGTGGAGCCTATTGGGTCACACACATAGGATGTATTGGAATAGGAGTATAATTGTGGACATGATTGGAAATGTTCTAAATCAAATTCATTACTAAAAAATTTAGGTAATCTACTATAATATAATTTGAGTTAATTGGTTAAAGTGTTTAATCCAATTAATTAGATTCCATTGTTAAGTCGAACGGCTGATCCAGAGAAAGTAAATAGAGATGGATAATGGAAATTAGTTAATCAATTAATGTAATTAATTGGTTAATTAAGTGATTCCAAAATATTCTTTTAATTATCCATGAGCATTTCATTTTAACAAACTCGCAACCTTTTGTTTCCCAAGGGTTTTGGGAAACCCTACTTCCTTTATTTTGCTCTTTATTGGGGTATGTTGGCATGCTTTTGATTAACGTTAATACACTGACATTGAGGATACACTCTTACATGAACCCTAGCCATCATCATCCTCAAGCAAGAGAGAAGGAGAGCAACCGACACTAGTACGTCGTCAAGAAGAAGGCTACTCCTTCATGTCGACTTACGAAGCACGATATGGAGTTCCAATCCATCCACATGGAAGAATTAGAGACACAAATATTAAGTTTCCTATATTTGGAGGATTGATGAGGACCATATGTGCACACTAGGAGCAACACATATCACCCCGCCAAGGGACGTCACCAGACTTGATGTGGAATGAGGTATATCCCATTCCCCTCTTTCAGAATAAGTTGTTGTAGACAACATCCTCGAGTAGGGTATGTGGAGAAATTTTTTATTACTTCCGTTGCTTTTGTCGCCATTACAAAACCCATCAATAGTGACCTAGGTGTCTTGTATTTGGTTGAGGCTGCTAGGGTTTCCTTGTGTGATATGTTTGTTGACCCATTGTTGAGTGACATAGTGTAGCGGTTACTACTATGTTCAACCCTGGTTTTGCTTCAAACGAAGGGTGTAGTGGACCTAAGTGGTCGATACACTACCTTGTTTTTATCGCCCTTTATTGCATGCATGTTTAGATTTCTTGCATGGTTGGCCTTTTGAGGTACAAGTGTCATGGGTGGCTCTACTATCTTGACACCTCACATCTTTCATCTCTCTCCTATCTTTGGGTAAATATACCCTTCCTTTCACATGCATGTATCCCCTTTATCTCTCTTCTTTCTCTCCTCATTCTTGTGTTTAGCCTTGAGCTTGGTGGTGCCAGTGGAGGTGTTGATCTTGGAGAAGGTGATCATTCTCCGATTGCATGTGGTGATCTAGGGCATGATCATCTCCTTTGTGGTGGTTCTTGGTGATCTTTGACCTTGGTAAGTTGTTATCTTTCTTTGATCTCATTTCTGTTGAACCCTCTCTCTCTGTCTTCTCTAGGCCATGAGACTATGGATCACCATGGTGGCTATCTTGAGGAACTACTCTACATAGAGGTCAAGACTATGGTTTGACCATGGTAGTACCTGAGTGAGATGAAGATCTCCTTTTTTCTCCTTTCTTTCTCAATCTAGGGTTTTAACCTCTATCTTTTGAGCCCTCCTTTGACCTTGGTGTGTTCTTGTTTTGTTAAGGTGATTTTTCTTGGGCATGGTGTAAGGAGTGGGACCTGAGAGGGGATCCACTCCCTACTAAAAACTTGAAGAATAAAGCATCCATTCCAAACACACTCAAAGGTATGCTGGAATAGGTGAAAAATTTGCAAACTTCAATAAATGGTATTCAAAACAACCAAAGTGTAGTAGCGTAATTAAACAAATGATTATATTCAATTTTCACAAAAGATTACAAAAGTACATCATAATATTCCATAAGGGTTTACATGTATGACACAACATAAGGATCTAAGTAGAGGGAAGTCCAAAATACTTCAAATATACCTCCAAGCAACATCTCCAAGAGCTAGGTCCATGTTGGAAGCTATGCTCTCCTTGATCATGTTCAACAACTCGATCTAAACCTGGGTGGTTGAGAAATCACCCAACAAAAGGGTAAGGAAAATAAAGTATGTGTCAAATAATGAACAAGAACAAAAGATAAGGAAGTAACATGAAAGTAAAGGCTAATATTTCAAAGATGAAGAGAACAAGAGTATGCGGCATAATCAAATAGATGCTTGCCATAACAAGAAAAACAATAAAAGATTTGAATGCATGATTGACATTGACTACATTAACTAAGTAGGGTTGAGGCACCTATCGGACTTCAACCTATAGGTGAGGGGAGAATTAATAAATTCCTAGTCACCTCACATATTTTTATGGGAGAGAATAAGACATTCCCCATGGTGAATTAATACATGCCCTATCTATGGGTGGTTGTACATAAATACCACTACTATAGATAAATAATCCATAAAATCAACATGCTAGAAAATAAAGCATGGCAAGTAAAATCATCATATCAATTAGAACATGGTTGTGGGGTACAAGACCAAAGAAAAAGAATATCATTACAAATTTTGAGGCAATTAAACAAAACTATCATGAATAGAGGGAATAAGGTTCATTAAAGCCTCATTAGGGAAATAAAGGGTTTGGTTACAATTATCCCAAAATAGGGTGTAAGGAATGCACATGCATCCTCTTTATATCCATATTAACCAATTTTGAATACTTTAGTTGAGTTCAGGGTCCACTTCTCCTATTTTCAATACATAACCATGTATTAAGGTTGTACATATGTATTAAAGTAAAGAAATCCTAACTTTTGGATTTTTTTAATCAAACCTCTGATTCATACCTTGAAACATCACCACTGATCTAGTTAGGTTCTTTTGATTAATAAAACATATAGTTTTGCATATTTTGGAATTATGAAGGTTAAAGTGTATTTTTGGTTGTTTTTAGGTTTTTATTTCATTTTCTAAAAACTCTTTTCAACAAAACTCAAAACCAAACCTTGGAACTATTTTTATTTGAAAGAGCATGTTTTTACAAGTTCAGAACATATTTTCTTTTATTTTTAGATAAGGGAATAAATAGTTAAGAATTTCTCAAACTGATCAATAGGAAATCACCACATCATCAAACTGATTGAGATAAGCGAAGAGAGGGAGAGGGAGATAACACCATTTGAAACAAGATCAGGGTTGTAGATGCATAGGCAACCAACTAAATCTTCTAGAGAAGATAAAACAACAAGAAACAAAACCCTAGAAGAACATGCTAAATAGAGATGGAGATAATCGATTTTAAACATAGAAGCATGGGTTTTTAGCATGTAGTAAGAAATATATGAGAAGCGGGTTATAAAACTCGTCTCTAGGAAGGTGGACAAGTTCAAGTAGCAAGGTTCCTAACCTAGATAGGTAGGTTTCTCCAACAAAGCTCCTATCTCAAGCAAGAAGTACCTTCTCCACTTTAGACCTAGCAAAAGAACACGGAGATGAGGTGTTTAAGTGCTTTAGGTGGGGTTTCACCATGAAGGCCATGGTTCTAACCTTAAATAAGGTGGGAGGAAGACGAACATCATGAAATAGGGAAGGAAAGGAGGAAATTTACTAGTTTTTTCAAAATCACCTAGAAGGAGCTTTAGAAACCCTAAATAGAGAAAATTCAGAACCCTAGGAGTTTTCTTCACCAAGGTAGGTACCCTCTTTTACCTTGGGACAGAAACTTCATGACCAAACATAGTAGGAATGATTCTCTAAGATAGAGGAAAGAGAAGGAGAATAAGAGTTTTTGAATTGGGAGGTGAGAAGGGGTAGATATGGCTTTATAAAGAAGGGGGAAAGTATGAGGTGTCTATGGAACTTTCCATGTGTCCTTAGCCTAGGGCTTCATGGCCATGTAAGAGTAAAGCTCATAGAGGTTTCTTGAATATCAAATTTCGGCTCTAAAATCCCATGGAGACTCCTAGGCCATCCCTACCGACCTCCGATCAAAGAAATAACCCCATTGGTTGATAGCTTTTAAAGATAAGCTCATTTATAAAGAGGGTAATCCCTAAAATGCCCTTGAAGAGAAACACCTTCAAACCAAGGTGCAAATAGGTTCCCCAAGGTTCAAAATATTGATAAGGGAAAGGGAATATCTAAGGATTATCATGCATGTGATATTTTGCAAAGTAAACCTCTCAATTGGGTAAACTGCATAAAGTTTAGAATGTACCTAAAATTACATAACTTGCACAAACAACATCTGAATTGAACCAAATTTGAAACTTAGGCCCATTTTATGATTTCAAAACACATAACAAAGTTATATTAAGGTTTAGAGTACGTAATTATGGTAGTTAAGCTTGTTTAATACAATAAGCAAGGTTTGTGGCCTTACACTTCTAGCACATATTTATTTACCATTGTTCCACTTAAGTGGTGATTTTGCATTTTAGATCCTTAAATAAGATTTCATTGAGGTATTTTTGCATAAACCCTTCCATTTGTATAATTATTTAAAAAATGTTCACCAAACCACAATAAATTCTTTTTTTTATGGATATGGTAAAATATTACTAAACACAAAAAAGTATAGGTGAGCCTATACTGTACAGAGGGAGGTTAACGACAAAACCCCACTGTGGCCAAACAACAAGTTACTAACTTGGGGAGAATAACTACAAAAAACCCCATTGTACTCTGACCACATGGTCAAGACCCTTATAAATCTCAGGTCTGACCTTACAAGCCATGGCTAACCTCTCAAAGAGAATGTCAAAAGAGGCCACTCTATCCACCTCATCACCTCCATGAAGTCTTCTATTCCTTTCCTACCAGATGAGATAGATGATGGCGGCCATTCCCGTTCCCCCGAATGCCAACATGTTCTTATTCCTAGTAGTTGAGGACATGATCCAAGGAATCCCTTCGGCTAAAGAAAGAGGCGGCAACCTGCCCCATCCACATTTCAAGGACCAGTGAGTCCAGACATATCTGGAGAAAGAACACGTGAAGAAAAGATGACCATGTGACTCCTCCTCGGTCTTACAGAGAAGGCAGAGGGGATTCACCTCCAAACCCCACCTAATCAATCTATCAGCAGTGGGGAGACGGCCCAGAATTGCTCTATACAAGCAACAACTCCACTTAGGCGAATGGAGCCTATTCCAGATCAGCTTCACCCAAGGAACCTCAGGTCCGAGAAACTTGAGAATCCAAGGTTTATCCACTGTTCTTTGACACGCATCATTTTCATCAAATAGGTACTTGCTCCTGACAGTTGGCCACCCCTGTTTCATTCTCCACCAGGTAAGCGAGCACCCATAGTCTCCTTCAGCACTCTCTAGGTTTCCGTACCGCCGCTTCATCCACCTTGACCAAATGGACTCGGTATCCATCAAGAATCTATCAATTCTTTTGAGCGTGGAACCTTCCGCCAAAGCTCTAGTGTCCTGTAGACCCAAGCCGCCCTGCTTCCGGTCCCTGGAAATGGTGTCCCATGCAACACCATGGGCTTTACTGCCCCACAAAAACCCACTGATGAGGCTCCGAACTTTATCAGTGATGAACCATGGAAGCTCAGTTTGATTACACCAAAAGTGAAATTTGGACGTCAAGACATACTTGCACAGCACCAAATGCCCCGCGAAGGACATTGAGATCCCTATCCACTTGTCTATGGCAGTTTGGAGATCGTCCACAAGCTGCCCAAAATCTGTACCTCTACCCCTACCTCCCGATAAAGGAATACTAAGGTACTTCATGGGGAAGCGCCCTCAGGTTATACTAGTTGCAGTTCTGAGCCTACCACGTCTGTTGTCACACGATCGGGAGAGGTACACCTTAGACTTTATGGCGTTGATGTAAAGACCAGTGAGTTTCCCAAACTTTTCTAGAATGATTCACACCCTATGAAGGTATTTACAATGACTGGCTGTATTTCTAAGTTTGAAAACCTTGATAGTGCCTTCTTCTTCCTCCTTGTTAATGATGTGAGATAGGCCCTCCATAATGATTGTAAACAACAAGGGTGATAAAGGGTCACCCTGACGGAGACCATTAGTAGCAATGAAAAGACCATGAGGAACCCCATTCACCAAGACCGAAAAGGATGTCGTCTCGACGCATTGTTTGATCAAGTTAGTCCATCTGGAAGAAAAACCCATAGCATTCATGATCTTCCATAGAGCAGACCATTCAACGTGGTCATAAGCTTTACTGATGTCAAGTTTAAAGCAGGATTTCTTAGTAGAGTTCGATTGATTAAATGAGTTGAGGAAATCAGAAGCAAGAAGCGCCCCATCAGCTATAGACCTGCCCCAGATAAACGCAAGCTGGTTTGGAGAGATAACAGACGGTAGAATACTCTTGAGTCTGTTCAATAGGACTTTGGCTATGATCTTGTAGAAGGTTGAGCAGCAGGCTATGGGACGATAGTCAGCCATTGACGCCGGAATGTTCATTTTAGGGATGAGTCTAATAAAAGTGTGGTTGGCTTGTTTAACCATCTTGCCTCCAACCATGAACCAACGAACAGCGTGGCACACATCCTGCTTGATGATTTCCCAGGTAGCCTGAAAGAACCTTCCATTGAAGCCGTCCGGCCCCGGGGCTTTGGAAGGACTAATACTAAACACTGCATCCTTTATCTCTTTATCCGATAGCGGTCCACAAAAAATCCTATTCATGTCATCCGTCACCTTGCTACTAGGGAGAATACAATCATTAGTGTGGTGGTTTTTGTTGTACAGGTTTCTGAAAAAATTAACCGCTTCATCCGCCACTTCATTAGGCCCTCTGTTGGTTGACCCATCAGCCTTGATCAAGCCATGGATGCAGTCCTTCATGTGATTTTTCTTCGTAGCATTATGATAAACTTTGGTGTTACGGTCGCCATCACTAATCCACTTCAATCAGCTCCTCTGCCAATGATAGAGTTCCTCTGCCTTCTCCAACTATGACAGTCTGATCCCTTTCTGCTCTTCCTTAATGATTGTATCTGTGTCAGTGGGGTGGTTTCTCAGTGCGAGAGCCGCCTCCCTATAATCCTCTTCTGCTTTAATCACCAAATTTCTCAGATTTACAAGACCTTTTGACCAAACTTTGAGGCTAGCTTTAGTTCTTCTCAACTTCTCCACCACACAATAGATAGGATTTCCAACCACTCTTTCCTCCCAAGCTTTAAGAATAACATCATTGAAGCCCGGCCAATCCACCCAGAAATTCAGAAATCTAAACGGTCTGTTTCTTGTAACTGTGCCTTCCAGATTCACCAACAGCCATGCATGGTCACTATTGGGATGGCCACCCAGCCTGACATTAGCTTCAGCAAAAATGTCTAGCCACGCTACATTAACCAGCCCCCTGTCCAGGTGACTAGAGATTCTGTGCGTCGGGACCCTTTTGTTCTGCCAGGTCATAACACCACACTCCATATTAAGTTCAATGAGACTAGCCACATCAACAGCCTCATTAAATCTATTCAAAATGGAATCTAGAATAGGTTTGCCCCGTACTTCTCCCCAGCCTGCCTAACCTGATTAAAATCACCTATAACAAGGTGTGGGACAGGTTGTTGAGTAGTCTCAGTTATGGTATCCCAGCAGTGCCTTCTTCTCGCTTCGTCATTATGACCGTAGACTCCCGACACGACACAATGGAACCCACCATGGTTGATGCAGCTAGCAACCATAACTTGGTTAGTCTCATGAATGATTTGAACATCCCAGATGTCTTTGTTCCAGCCTAGGGCTATACGACCTCCATCAATTTGTTCTAGGTTTGAAGTACTTCCCCAACCCCTGGGGAATAACCCTGCAATTTTCTCCTTATGTTGTCTCTTAATTCTGGTCTCCAGGCAGAAAACCAAGGAAGCATTCAGCTCCCTGATTATCTTTCTCACCCTCCTTTGCCTTTCAAGCTTTGTCGCCCCCCTCACATTCCATGAGAGGATGGACATCTAATTCTTGTTGGACCCCCCTTTTCCAGGAGTGGTCATTCTGGGTGATGTATGTCTACCTCTAGAGCTGCTGTTGTTGCCGGTAGTTTTCCTCCTGCTAGATCCCAAACCAGAGAGTTCATCCAACAATTCATCTGGGTCCAGATTTTCTAGGATTGAGAATTGGTTACTGATGGCTTGGACCTGAGGTCTGACCACAATATCCACTTTGCCTTCCTCAAGGGTCTTCTCATTGGTCTCTATGATCTCCGACATAGGTTCTTCTATGCTCCCACCATCTCTCACAGAAGGTTTAGCAATCTCCGTCACCGCTTCTTCTATGAGCACACCCTCACTCACAAGACCAGCGGGAGTAGCAGATGTGGCCATATCCTGGTTGGACTCCTAACCAATCGTATCTGCATCCCCTATCTCGATAGCCTGATTTGTCACTGTCCGTAGTCTACTCCTGTTCTCGCGTCTTCTATGGGTTGGCCTTCTGCTCTTGCCCCTACCTCTCGCAAAGGGTGGCTCTGAGTATGAGACTCGCTCGCCAGGGCAGCCACCCTGGGAATGGCCGAAAACTTTGCATTGCTCACACCTTTCCGGAAGGGTGTTGTAAACTACCGTGATGGCCAGCTCCTTGCCATCAGGCATATCCAGCATGACAACCGACGAAGGGGATTTGTCAGCCTTCAGCTCGATAGACACATGTGCTGCTCCAGTGTAGCGCCCTGAGGTCAGGAAATCGATGACCTTAGGCTCACCAATACCATGGCTGATGATGGTGATGGCACGCCTAGACCAGTGATGCCCCACCTTCGGTAATGTCACCCAAGCAGGAACCGAGGTCAAGGAGGCCCTCCGGATGTCCGCGTCAGGTGACCACCGCCTTGTAATGACTAACTTCCGGTCGAAAAACCAAGGACCATGCTCCAGGGATACCTTCAAATCCTCCTCAGACGCAAATCGGGCCAGAAAGAGTCCGCCAACCAGAGGGGAGCATTGGAGTTCGCCCGATGGTCGCCAGGAGCACAACATCCAGCCATAGAGCTGATGGAGGATGCATTTGGCCCCCATCACCTGGACGATCACCAAACATTTGTGGAAGGCTTTCATTTCCTCGACCACAGGCAGTGGCACCTTCATCCACGGCCTACTATCTTCCGCCCTAAACGACGGACCTTTGGGGTCGCCCGGTTCAGACACCGGCTGGTGGGTGCGTCTCACTTCCAGGGGCTTCGCCGCAGCGGCCGCCCAGCTCCGACTTAGGGTAACATCCGTCGCTAGATTACCCCAGGTACCCTCCACTCCGCCGGATGAGGACGAGGCTGGGGGGGCTGCCTCGCCCCCATGCGCATCCGCCATTGGCCTCAGTCATAGAGATGGAACAGAGAGAATATAGAGTGAGAAAGAGGAAGCAGTCTCCAAACCACAATAAATTCTACAATTTAAACATCAAGGCCAAAAAGGATAGAAAGGAAAGGAAAAGCTTTGAAAAGGGACAAAAAGAGAATATGTCCAAATTTGGTATGTAACATGTGGAGTTGGTCCAAGCTTGGTGTTTCCTTATCTCTATTGGATCTTGTGGCTTTGGAGTTGATCTTCACCTCAAGGAAGGTTATATAACTCTCTCCTCTACTATTGTTGCACCTTTATCTGACTTGCATGTTACTGATCCATCTTTAAAATGTGATCCTAATTTTCTAGATGATACTATCTTGATTTATGGTTTAAGATTATGAAGTATTCTTGAATATATTTCTCTTTCTCTTAACCCTAATTCATGAATCTAAAATCTAAGTAGATGGTGGAGTTGATGATTCTTACATGCATCTTGATTGTTGGTTTTATCACCATGTTTGTGTTCAACCATCATATATTAGATGGAGGTTTTGGTTCTTATGTGCATGCATTGGTTGTTAGTCTTCTCTCTATTAGCATGGTTTCCTTGTTGGTTTTGATGACGATCATTTTTAGGGTTTTGATCCTCATCCTTCCTTGAGGCTTCGTCTTGGTGACACTTGTGTTCTTGATGTTAAAATTTTTATTCGGTCAACATGCTTTCCTTGGTTTCTTGGAGTTGTTATATCCATGTTGATGGCGAGCTATGGTTTTGGTTTACTCACCATAATCCTAACCCTAGACACTTTGTTTGCTACACATCTTTCTGTTAGGCATCACTACTTGTTAGCCCTTATGTTGGTCGCTAACCTTGATCCTTTGTGAGGTCGCTACATGTGTTAGTTGAGATGGTCTCCATGTTGATGTATGTTTGGTGACACATGGGTAGCCCTGGTGGTTGCTACACATGTATGAGTAGGTTATGGTCACTACATATGATGAAATATATAGTTTGGTCACTACACCTAGATCAATTTGCTTTGGTCACTATAAGTGTTATGTGGTGTGGTCGCTACACATGTGAGTCATGTGGTTGTTATGTGGTTTGGTCAACACATATTAATGTTCTCATGAATGGTTTAATATGGTAATAGTGCTTAACCATAATATTCTCCAAGAAAGTGGGAAGTGATGTACCTAGGGTTTTGATGTTGAGTGTTGTGATGGAAACCCTAATCGGTTATCTACAAAAGCCCTAACACTATGCAATTGCTAATCTTGCTTGAAGTTATTAGCATGTAATGATGTTTTCTCCCTCCTATTTATGTAACTTTAATTTTGTAGGTTGAATGCACATCATAACTGGTGATTGCTATGGAAATCTTATATGATACAAGGTGATGATTATGAGCCTTGCTGAGGCATGATGAAATAATGTCGTTATGCAGGAACTATGTGATTGGGTCGTATGACCTGGAAGAGGCTTAATGCTTAAAGTGAGGTGATATCCTCTAGTGGTGTGATGAGGGAAAGTTATCCCAAAATGATGTGATAGTGATGATGTCCTAGTATGGAAGCAATATCATGTGATGATGTGACAAGTTTATACCTCATACATTTTGTATCTTCTAACATTGAAACCTACCCTTATCTTTGTAGAATTTGTTTTGGGTTTGTATTTTGTAAATTGATTGATGAACTAAAATACACCCAATTGGTAATAATTTATCAAGTAAAACCCTAATCATGTAGGTTTCCCTAATCCATAGATCCATCTTCAATGTCAATACTCGCTAGATGGTGAAATGAGTAATTCCTATAGGAAACTCGGAGCGGATATCGTTGAATGTGCGAGGGTGCAAGTTGAGGATATATCCTTGCATCCACAAACACAAACTTGGAGGATGGATGCAATCATACCCTATAAGGAGAATGGTTGAGGCTGTATCTCAGATGTTATGTTCAAGGATGGTTGCGATCATACCCTGGCAGGAGAATGGTTGTGATCGTATATCACCAGTGTTGTGCCTATATACCAAGGCAAACTAAGTTGATTTATAGTTTGACTCTATATGTCACTATGACAGACTCATATTGACCGAGGGTGTGGGAGATTAAAGGAGTCTGGCTCTCCTAGATCATGTATGTCACTGATTTTGACTTAGTAGGGGTTAGTTGGATCATGAGTGGTATACCTCATCTCCACATGGCAAAATAAAAGATGTAATACAATTGTGTATTTCTTAGGGTCAAACATGATTCATATGAGATGACCCCTTACCTTGTTTCTTAGATTGTTTAGTTGATAATGATTATACATGTTATCCATATTCCTTCTAAAAGTATATGATGTTCTATTACTCAATTATAGTTGCTTAAACTGCTTAATTTGTGTTATAAGTTTCACTTATATCATTTAGCTAAATATGATCGTCTTGTCAATGGTATTATCTTTCTTTTCTAGAATCTATTTATGTGAAAAATAGTTGCTGGAAGAGAGTTGTATCTCTTGCTGGGACATTGGCCTCACCCCTTGGGTATCCACATGTTTTAGGTGGTCGTTCCCGATGAGGTAGAGATCATATCATTGAGGAAGAGAAACAAGGAGAGTAGTAGCCGTTGAAGGTAGGATATGTTGTTAGTGTTTTGTAGTAGAGTCCTATGCATCATCCCTGTACTCTTAGGTCCTTGGGGAGGTTTTTTAGATGTTGTTTATCAATAAGAGATTTTGGCAGTATGCCATAGTTGTATGTATGTCTTGTATATGTTTATGAACATGTTATCTTTGTGACAGGTCTGTGGCAAGTTGTCCAGTGTACAATGATGTAAAAACCTTTTATGGTATGACATGTGATACATGTTGTACAATTTTTGGACTTGGATGTAATATGTTTCTGCTTAAGAATATATAAGTGATCGGTTTTAATTTACCATATTTCCTAGTAATCTAGATGTTTAGTGTTAATTGCACGCTTTGTTTGAGTAATCTCATTTTGGGTGTGACTCATGTGTCACAAAGACTCTATAAATGTCTTATAACAAAGATGGTAAAAAGAGGCATTGTCTCATCTCATGATTTACTACATTAATTCGATGTTATAATAATCCTCCTCCACTTATTTCAAAACTTTCATAACTCATAAATTAGAAGCTCAATTATAGTGAGGTTTTAACTACTCATTTAGTGTCTAGTAAGATATTTTGTAAAATTAGTAATACCTCTAAGTTGGATAATTTAATAGTTGTCACAACATATTAGAATTTGGTATATTTTAGCACATTTATTACTTAAATTTATTCTGAATACATTAGTTGAGTAATTCATAATTCGTAATGGTACAAAGTGGTTTCAACCTATTTAGGCTCCAAATGTCAAGTTATATCAAAGTGATATCAAATGGTTCACAATGATGCAAAATATGATAAGATATTTGAATCGAAGGACCTATTCACAATTATCTCTCAAGAAGAAGAATGAACTCATATAAACATAAGAAACTCAAAAGGAGACTAATGGATTAACAAAAAACCATTAATGGGATTTAGAAAGTAAGACTAATTTGCAAATGGTCTTTGGTTCTGAGGTAATTACAAATCATATCTTAAAATAGATTTAGTACCCAAATTTCAGTATTTTACAATACTATACCCTAGATTAATGAAATTCAATCAATGCAAAATGAAGAGGGAGAAGTAATGTAGAAGATATGCAAGTAGAAGATTTATGAAAATGTCTGACAAATCCATTACAACCAATAAGAGGTCACTTGGGGGGTTGGGAGGTAGGAGGTGATCCTCCCACTGCTAGATCCCCATCATACGCCCAGATGAAGGCCCACATCACTTGATATCATAGAACAAGATTAAAATGTGTGTAACAATTGAACTATAAGAATTTCAAAATATGAAAATTATGTTAAAAAAGTCTTAGTTGCACTATATTCTTTCCTCTCTTTCCTCAAATTGGGGGTGTATTTAACATCTGATCGACCTAAAAGTTTCTATGTTGGCTAATTTGATGTGAAGATTTCAAATTTGGAATTATTTTTACATTTTTATTTAATATCTTATTTATTTATGTATGTATTTAGCGTCCATCTAAAGTATTTAATTCTCTCAATTAATGAATTGTGACACTACAACACATATCAACTCAACTCACTTTATCTTAGAGTCCTAGGTGTAGCCTAAAGTGTTAAATTGGGTCCAATCCTATTGTTTGGTATATACCTCAAATCTTATTGTTGAATGATTCATGGTCATTTTATCATTCATATATTATATTTATATGAATGGTATTTGTGAATACATAATATTATTTGACTAGAACTATTCCTAACATATTTATACTAGGTAATTAGGTAGCTATTAACATATATAAAAAGGGGATAGATGAATTTATGGTTAGCATTTAAAAACCTAGGTCTGAGTATGTTACAACACTCCACCCCTTTAAAAGAGTTTTTGTACGAAATCCATTCATCAGAAGTAAGGTACTCTAAGTCATACTTCTAAGACAAACTAAGGTTTCTATTTCACTTTTGTAGAGGGACATACTGTATCTTCCTA
Source organism: Alisma plantago-aquatica (assembly GCA_963693085.1). Taxonomy (NCBI): domain Eukaryota; kingdom Viridiplantae; phylum Streptophyta; class Magnoliopsida; order Alismatales; family Alismataceae; genus Alisma; species Alisma plantago-aquatica. Next base: position 955,445,446 of record OY856410.1, on the reverse strand, counting down.
CATTACTCTTATAGTCCATTCCTTAGGTGGAGCTAATAGTCTATACATAATGCCATCATTAAGTGTTCTCATATTGTATGCAAATTTAGGGATGCCACACCAACATTCATGATTTTCCTATCCATATTATACTCATTAAGATTACATACATTGCTATGTTAATTTCACATTCACTTAACATGGTCAACATTACCTCTTTTTTTCTTCTATGTAGTCACAAGATTTTTAAACCTCTTCTCATTCTCCATCACCTAAATTAGAAATATTGATTTTCACAATGAGGCTTCCCATTGGTATTTTTCAAATCACAACAACTGAGTTGCTAGACCAAACTAGTTTATTGAAGACAATCTCAAAATATATGATCATTATTTTTGTTTTTAATGTTATCAATTTTATTTCTTTTAATGAATTTTTTATTAGGTGCATAATTAATATCGTTTATTAACATATTTATATGTATTCTTATCCAAAAAAAATGTTTTGCATTGGTCATCCATGATTTATGCATACATGTCACATTACATATGTTTTGATAAAGATGTATGTAGTACACTTTTTTCTTTAGTTGTCATGATTATATGAAAAAATGTGTGTTCATAAATTTTATCATTCTTGGTATACTCAATCTAACTTCTAGCATAGATTAATCCATACCATTATGTTCTAAGAAAATTATGGTATATGGATAATTTAAAGTCATTTTAGGTATCAGTTATTTTTTTTCTCTTTTTCCTTTTAACATAACTTGGTACTTTACTATTTTACATTCATCTTGTAATATAAGTGAAGATAAATTTTAAATGATTGTATGTATCAAAGTAATATTCATGTTTTTATTATTAGGAGTTAGCCAAGTATTTCTTATTGCAACAACTATTGATTCCAACTATACCTTAAGCTATGGACCTAAGCATACAAGACTCCATCCCTTAAAGGGTTCACTCTATGACCTGTCTAAGCTGATAGAGAGTCAATGGGGTAGACCAATGACATCATATCTATACATTGAAACTTCTTCTTCTTATATCCTATATCACACTTAAGCACATGGTGTCAAGTTGAACATGACAGTCAACACTATCTCACAAAGGGGTTTCTCTAGTACCCAAACTTTCTTGTGGTTGTGAATCAGTTCCAAAACCATCGATAAAATTTGAAACCTTTTTTAATCATACATACAATTCAATAACAAAAATAAATTTTTGAACAAAAATTCTGCAAATGAAGTAAAAAAATGGTGCAATAATGAATTTGAGAACAAGTCGACAATTATATACCACTTTAAACATATACCATCATCCTATCATCACTTTATTATTTATAAAGAGTTGAATATACACCTACATCAGGACATACAAAAAGCATCTATAAAATCTAGATTAGGTGGGGAGAAAGGCTCCTATGGCATGCAATGCACATATAATAGTTTCTACTAGAGGACGACATCCATCACTCCATCCTCACCATAAACATGACTTATACCATCTCATCTCATAATAATGGGTAGCTATAAGATCATCCAACCACTATCAGAATAAACTAGGCTTTATTACCTAGGTACATATAATAGTTTATTACCACAATGTCATCACAAGACAAGGTGTACAATATATTCAGACTACTACCCACCTCAGTCATTAGGTAACTCAATCACACTATGGAGATCAAGAGAGTTGATATCTCACTCAAGTCAGGGTTCAAAGCTTGTTATCCATGCATGCTCACTCTTCAAAGTGGATATATGCATCACATGCTAGAAATTTAGCAAAGGAAAGGGTTGAAGGTGACAACTAAGGATCATATAGCTATGAATGTTCAAGTAAAACTACACATTGTTGAGCTTAGTCAGAATTCCTAGAAGTTCGGGGATATGAATCAAACCATGTATAAGTTGACTCTCACCCAATGTCATTTTTCCTCCATAAAGAGGGTAGGGGTGATCTAGTTTACTAAGAACTGAGTATCCACCACACATGTAATTTTAGGGAGTGGAAGTGACCAAACTAGTCAGTGATTGAAACCCTAATACGTATTCCACGACTAAGAATTAGGTATATCATCAATATGTATAGGTTACTCAATCCTAGTTTAAGGAATATCATGGGATAACGTGAAATAGTCAAGTCACCCACTACTCAGGTTCAAATACCATATTGTAAAGACTAGATCATAAATATGTGAGAAATGGACTTACATGACTCATATTATAGGGGAATATGATTTCAATAACAGGAAATGGATGATTTGGTGGATAATAGTCGATATTCAAAGAGGGAGTCCATTGATTTAAAAAATAAGAGTGCCAATAGAAATATGCCTCAGTATTAACAAATTAAGATTAGTTCATTAAGTGCCCAAATAAAATTGTGAGAGAGAATCTACCTTAATATCTGACCAACTTACTCACAACACAACTAGGGTCAGGTACATGTCCTTCCACCACCTATTTATAAACTATATGAATTATATTAATATTATTTTCAATTGATTCATTAAACCAAATTAACTTTTTAGTAAGTTTAGAACTAGGTCTCAAAACCCATGCCATTAAATCAATTACATTTTTTGATTCCAAATATAAATATAAATATAAATATAAATATATATATATATATATATATATATATATATATATATATTGGTAGTCCATTGATTAGTTATAACATTTACAATTATAAATCATTCCAGATTATTTAATAAATATATAGAATGGCAGAATACTGGTATGCCCCACATAAATATCCTCAATCTTAGGGCGTGACACAAAAATTTAGTAAAATGAGGAGGCCTAAATCAAGCGTGGTTTAAAATTGAAATTGGAACAAGGTATAACCAATTTGCCCCTTTTGTAAGAGTCTCAGAAGAAGGCTTGTGTCGGGGCATAAAGTTAAAGATACTCAATGAATTTATCCTTCTCCAGTTCCATGAAGAACTGACACAACTAGAGGAAGATTTGACAATCAAAACATGTTCAAGCACAACCAACCTCTTGAACAAGCTATGTCCTTGCCTTCCTGACCTCCCTCCAATCACAAAGAGGCTAGACTCCAACAACTTGGTGACTAGATCACCAAGTTGGATCTTCCACCATGGAGGCTGTAGGCAAAGCTCATGGAGAAGGCCCAAACACCAAAACCTGATGAAATGTGTGACCATTATGAGGTTCACCACACCATAACATAGATGAAAACTGATATTTGACTAGGAGATAGAGTCAAGAATTTACAATTTCAAATGAGACCTAAGAAGCAACAAGAAAGAAGGAGAAAGGGGGGAAATAGTATACCATAAGAGGAAGCAGAATTAGTTATCTTCAAAGAATACTGACACAAGGTGGAGGTGATTCAGAGTCTTGGTGATGGCCATGAAGACCTATGTCACTTCTGTTACACATCGTCTAGCTCTGGTTTAACATGGAGTGTGGAATCATTCCCAAGGTTTAGAAGGGAAAGTTTTAACAACTTTGTTGGGTTTCTAGGTTCTCACTGATAGATTTGGGAGGTATTTCTGTAGGTGAGTAGCAATGAATTGGTAGTGGGGGCTATACAAAGGTAGAAGTAGTAGATTGGAAGAGGTAGAGTTCAATTGAGAGTTATGGGTCTACTAAACCTTAGATTTATGGGAATCAATTACTATGAAATGGATAGGGGGATTAACTTAGAAGAAAATGCAAGCAGAGAATGAGATATGTGGAAGAGAACTCTCGAACAAGAAATGCTTGGCAGATGCATTATAGGCAGCCTGAGATCAGTGTGGGGGTTCCAAAGGTAGGAGGTGGTCTTCCCATTGTAATATCATGATCATACAGCCCATATGAAGGCCCACACCACTTAAGATCATGAAACATGATTAAAATTGCAAGACAGTCAATTGAAACATAAACTAAGATCATGAAACATGATTAAAATTGCAAGACAGTCAATTGAAACATAAACTATAAGCATTTTACATATGACAATTATGTAACACAATTAAATCTTAAATAGATTGTATTCTTTCCTATCTTCCTCAAATTGAAGGTATATCTGACATCTGATCGACCTAAAATTTTCTGTGTAAGCTAATTTAAATGTGAGAATATCAAATTTGGTGTTATTTTCTCATTTTTAAAACATTTAATATTAGATTTAATTATTTCTATATTAAGAATACATTTTATTTAGTTACTCCTCTCAATTAATAATTGTGGCACTATAACACATATTAACTCAATTTACTTTATCTTATAATCCTAGGTGTAGCCTAGAGTGTTGAATTGGACCCTGTTGGTATGTATGCCCTAAGAGCCAATCATGGGATGATCAGTGGGATACATTAAGATTTATTTGATAAACATCAAAGGCAAACTTCCAATTATTTCTGATTCAGTCATATGAGATAATGATAGAAAAGATCGAATGTCAAGAGAATGACAGTACTCAATGACGTATGCTTTCAGGATCATGTCCTGAATGATGAGATCATACAGATGCTAAGAGTTTGTACATTCTTATTATATCCCTAGTCAGATGTCATTGTGGATGGTAGATAGACAACAATGACACACAAGACTAGATTGTGGTATTGGTTGATGACAAAATCTCCTTAGTCATGATATGGAGATATCAAACCAAACAAATAGGTACTTGTTAGAGAACAAGTGTATCAGACAGACCCACTGTGAGTTTGACACATGGAACCATGACATGTTAGTCATAGTCAATTCTCACAGTGATGGTGGTGAGTGTGATTCTTTTACCTAAAATCACTACACTCAACACATGTCGTTGGGTACACTTTGAAATCATCAAACACAGTCCTGAAACATAGGTTGTTATAAAGGTGATGATTGGGTGGCTTTGACACATGGGGCTTTTGAGGGGTGAGTGATAGATATGGTATTTGTCCCTCCTGAGAGAGTTTGATATCTGTGGCCACTTGTTGAGTAGGATTGAGATAGGAGTGCAAACGCATGTATGAATCAATATGCGATATTGATGTCATACATATCTCCTCCAATCTACTCTAAGATCAAGAAAGTGAATGAATGTTGACAGGATGACTGTTCCATGCCTTGAGTTCATTCAGGATATCAGTGACAAAGGAATTATACATTCACTGTAACACCATTCATGGATTGTAGGATTCAAAGTTGTTATCTAACTTTCTATTTCACTTGGGTAGCACTGATGTGCGACTAGGAACTGCTCTTTGCTTGTGAAGTCATAAGTGTTATGGACTTTCACTGCCAATGTGAAATGGGCATGTAGGGTCACACACATAGGATTTAACCTAGAAGAGGAGTTTGTCCACAAATGATGTTTAGATTGATTACTAAAGGTGTTTGGTAGTTCAATTAAACACTCAATCAATTGATAGCTCAATATCATAGTGTTTAAGGTGTTGGGCCGATTGATTAGAGTATCAGATTGATTGAAACTGCAATTGACTGATTTTGCACAGTCTGCACTCCCAACCGATCAACTCATATGATGAACCGATCGGCTCATCTTGGTGAGCCGATAGGCTCATGTGATGATCGGCTCAGGACATGTTGAGCTGACCGGTTCAAGGGTTAAACTGATCGGCTCAACTGGTCCAAATGAGCAAGTTGGGAAAGTCAGGTTGGCAAGAAATTTCTCTTCGTTTCACTTGTCCAATTTGATTGGAACAAGGATTGGTATTTGAATCAATTCAAAACAAAAGAGGAAAAGTCAATCGAGAACTGATCAGGACAGCGAATCGATCAGCTCATGCTTGAACCGATCGGTTCAGGTGCCCCAACCGATCGATTCAGGTGTGAACCGATCGGCTCAGGTCCCCAACTGACCATTTCATGCTTGAAGCGATCGGTTCAGCTGGTGCAGTTGGTTGTTTTATGGAAAATCTCGAATCCATCTACTCCTTCTTTAATCCCACATTGCCTGGGGTAGAGAACCCTATCCCATCACCCTCCTATATATAGGGGTACTGGGGGCTTCTCAGGTACAACAACTCAGAACACCAGTTGCTCTGCAAAGTTGTCGTTCTCTCTAGTTGTGGTAACCGAGAGAGCCCGAGAAAGTGCTACACGATAAGGGAGGCACAACAAGGGAAAGACAACTGTAGAAAAGAAACTAGTTGCATGAGAGTGTGTCAGTGACTAGTACGCCGACAGTAGGGTATGACTCCTTCTAGTGCCTTGTGCAACAAGGCAATCAGAGTTTCAGGTGGTCCGTGTGGACTACTACAGAGGCGGGAGATTTCTGCCGCTCAGAGGACAACTGTCAATCTTGACAGTCCCGGTGAGACCAGGAGCTGCATAGACACCGTCCAAGACTAGAGGTGAAGACCGCACAAGCCACGAGGAAACGTCACTGAGCAAGCCTCGGGACAAGGTATGTCTCTACAAACCATCCTTCCTACTATATAGACGTTGATGCGATTCCTTTAGACTGGGTTCAGGGAGAAGAAATTTTTTGTTTCTGCTGCCTTCTCTGTCTCCCCTAAAACCCTACAGTGGTATCAGAGCCATGTCAACTTCTCTATACTTTAGGATTATCGATGTGATCGGTTTTGGTTTGTCACTTTTATTTATTGCATACGATGCAAATAAAATTGGCTTTATGCATGTCCAATCCTAAATCCACAAATCCCAATATACATATATGATATGTAATATGAATGCACTCGATACACGTCGCCCTTAAATGAGTTTTGTGGTGGATGTATAGCATGGTTATGGCCAATAAACCCTATGTATGTATGTTTGGCTGTATGTGGTTGCTTGCATCTCGGTCTGCACACTGATTCCCTACCTCCTTTTTCCTGATGTAACTCAAGATAACTCGAGATTTCTTTCCTACCTTTGCTCCCCCCGAATGTAACACGGGGTTTCCCTATTTAAATGTAAATAGGATAGATCTTTTTATTTTTCCTGTTATGTCAAAGAATGGCAGACAACCTGACGACAACTAAGATGATCGGTTCAAGGCATGAACCAATCAGTTGGTGATCCAGATGATCGGCTCGGGGAGCGAGTCGATCGGGTGGTGACCTGAGGAGATGCATGACGACCAGGAGAACTGATGAGTTGGAGGAGCCAACCGATCGATAGGTGGCACCCAGACGACCGGACAGGGCGAGCAGGTGGTGGAGCTTCCACTTGCATGGAATTGCATGCACCACTAAAAATCCTAAAGAAGGTAAGTCTTTAGGTTTAGCCTTACTTATACTAGATCGAGAACTCCACCCACGTATGGCAAGATACATGAAAGTCTTATCGTAGTATAGTTAAGGGTCGAATCCAAGGGACAACGGTCTTGTTGGGCGCAACAAGATGGAAAATATTAAAATCTCACTTAACCTCTTAGCAGTTGGTATTTAGATCAAAAAGTTTAGGTTGGTTGTTTTTAACTAAGTATAAGTAAAGCAGAGCAAAAAAGTAAAATTAAGGATGTTAACAATGATAAGGAGTCACTAGGATGTGATCGATTTTTGCCGCCACTACACATGGATCAAAACATGCAACATAAAGCATAACCTACAAAAAGAGTCTAAACAGTTAGTATCTTTGTAGATTTAGTTTCCTTTCAGAGAGCTAACTACGAGAAGTGTGGGAATGTTGCAACGCTAGCCATCCTCGAATGAATGGTCACCTAATTTACATCATTCCCTTCACAAAGTGTGTTCCTTGACTTATCAAGGTTGTACTTTCATATGTCAACTGATTCCATTTCATAGTATGAAAGTACAACGATGGAAGTGAGTTTACTCCACTTCTTGAGAAACACTCCTAGATACCGAAACATATGCATGGTGGATACATACATTAGGAATCAACATTCAATCGAGATTCGAATCTGATAGTACAAACTTAGACAATTCATACTAAAATATAAAAGATAACACAAGTTGGTGATCAAGCAACAAGCATTCATTAAATGATTGATGTCGAACTGAAAAGAAAGTATATCTCTATTGCAAACTATGGATTACATTGTATGAAATGAAAACATGGGTAGTGGGGCTACTCCCCGTACCCTAGTGAAATGAGACTACTCGCTCATAACTAGGATAAAGAAGGAGTCGAGAAGAGAGAGAGAGAATGTCATCCCCACAAAGGAGAGAGGAAAGTCAACCCCTTAGAAGGAGAGAGAGTGACAATCTTCACACTTCACAGGTTTCTCGATGATGAGGTCTCCTCTTCCCACCTTCTTTGGCAAAGAGAGAGAAAGCAGCTTCAGGACGGAGTGTGGATCTCAGACCGACAGCCTTTAGTTGGAGGATGGAGGTTGGAATAGCTCTGGAGTAGTAGAGGCAGCCTTTGGGCGTCTGAAACTTCCTCCTCGGGAGGACCCCTTGGGTCTTATTTATAGGCCTTAAGTGAAGTCCAAACGGTTTGGTCAGTTTTGGGTCCAAACGGTCTTGAAGATCGTTTGGACTCTAAGACTGTTTGGACTCTGAGACCATTTGGACTCCATGCGGTCTTGGGACTGGTTGGCTTCATGCGGTCTTGGGACTGTGTGAGTCCATGCGGTCTTGGGACCGGTTGGCTTCATGTGGTCTTGGGACCGTGTGAGTCCATGCGGTCTCGAGACCGGTTGGCTTCATGCGGTCTTGGGACCGTATGAGTCTTTTGTGATTTTTTTTGTGTCTTTTTCTGTAAGTTAAAAGGAGAAAAGTTAATCTAACAGTATATTTGCAATAAAAGAGGATAGCTAGGGATTCTGTCTAATTTATCTAAGAAAGAGTGTGGAAAACTGAAGAATATTACTAAGATAACATCACAAAATTGGAGGTTATCACCCCCCTAACTTAGAGTCTAGCTTGTCCTCAAGTTAGATAGAGCTGAGGCATGAAATGGCGAGGCAAATTTTTTTAGTTAAGATTTCCATACGCTTGCTTCAATTCTAAACCCGAGATCTCCTAAGGTTGTATCGGAGCTTTTTGCTTGCCTTAACTCTTTCAGGTATTCAGAGTTGCTTGGATCTCAAGTTTCCTCCATATCTCATAGTCTACATTGGGACCACTTTTTATTCGGTGCATGTTGTTGACTCTAATCAGCTTTATACTTCTCTGAAAATCCTACCGGAAGCTAGAGTGGGTATGAGGGTTGGCTAAAGGCTTAAAGTGTGACTCCCCCTTCAAGTGGGGGAGGGGTTGTCTATGCTTTTTGGGATCTCACTACCGGGCATGATACATCTGCCTTCTTGAGGGCAGCTGAATGTACCGACCGGGTGAGTCCTTTACCATCTTTTCATATATTTAGATACCTTAGGGTTTCACTACTGGGCACGACACATCTGCTTTTGTGAGGGAAGCTGAATGTACCGGCCAGACGAGACCTTCATTGGTTCTTTATATAGATCCTTATTCATGGCACAACTCTCATAGTTTTATTCAACGCTCTGGCTTTTATTCATAAACTCACAAGCCTATGTTATGGGGTTTTTTTAGGAAAATTAATTGGGCGGCCAAGCCTCTTTTATTTGAAGAGAAGAAAGTTATTCTTAGAGTTTCTTGACATGCACTTATTTGGTCCACTTGCGAGACTTATTGATTTGGATTTCATCTGATGTCCCTCCCATCCTTGAGAGTGATTGGCTTATTTCGGCCTTGATGCTGACCTACAGAGAGTCAGATGTAGAAATGAAGCAAAAGCATGAAAATTCAAGAGTGGAGATATTTTATTAATTCGCCATTACATGTCTAAGTGCTATTCTTGTTATTACTTTTTGATGACTAATTGGATTCTGAAGTTAGTTGGGGATGACTTTGTCCCAAGAGGGGTGTTCTTCTTTATGTGTGAGGTTTACTTTAATAGGGAAATTGCTTTTAAAACAAAAATTAAATGCACAAAGAAAGCTGAAAATTTTTGTATAGAATTGAAAGAAAATGTAGAGATGGAAGGGTTTTGAGAATGATACCTCGCCCTTGTCCAGTGTACTCCCCCCTAACTTATCACTCACTCTGTCCGTAGTGTGTCAAAGTGATAGGTTGAGAAGTACTAGGACAAGGGCATCATGCTTCTGGTAGTCCTTTATTGGCACCATGTGTGCGAAGGAGATTGGCAGCGAACTTTCCTCATAACGCGTGATAATCCACTTCTGTCATGTCCTCTACTGGTCTTCCAAGTACCATGATGGTGTATATCCAGTAGAGGATGTGGAAACCACAATCGTTCGACTCGTAGAGCTGCTGTGGGCACTCGTGGCTGAAGGCGGGGCGATGGAAGTGTTCTTTATCGTATGCCCATGTGTGCTTGCTGAGAAGGGCATGAAGTTGATCGGCAAACTCCTTCACCACCTCCTCCGTAGGCGTTCTTGGTGTTGTAGTGTAATGTTGTTGATTTGGATTGTACTGGCTGTCAGAACTGTTGTATATGATTGTTGTTCCTTCATGAAGATTTGTTGCCAACAACATCCAGTGTTCTGAATGAAGGAACTGGAGCATGATAAACTTTGGAGTTGTATGTTGTAGGAAGGAAATGAGTGCCTCAGTCATTCTGAAGTTCTTTAACTTTAGGAGATCATCCTTCATATACGCGGATGCCATATAGGTTGTAGGGTGATTCTGTCCAAGAAGAAATTGATAGGCATCCATCAAACTTACGGGTAGAGGCCCTTTTGTCTATACAGTTTCTCATAACGCGAATGACCAAAATGTCTCCGGACATGAAAATGAGGTCATCTTTCTCGGCATAAAACCTTGACATGATGAGATGAAGTTCATTGTCGGAGAGGCTTTTGCAAGCGCTAAGGTCAAAATTGGGGAATGTTGGTGAAATGGCAGATAGGGGGACCATTTGTGAAGATGATCTGTTGATGGTCGCCCCGGTTAGCAACTCGTAACTCCTTCATCATCCTCCAGATCAAAATAATAAGGGTCCCATGTCTTCTTCTTAGGAACTGTGGTTGGCTATTGTTTCTCCAACTCCTCTATTGTTTGCCTGAATGGTTGTTTTGGAGGACGTTGGATGGCCAAAAAAAGATAGCGAGGAACGTCGTTAGGTGCCATAGTTGGGTCCTTGAAGAACCGTCTATCACAGATTAACTCCATGGCGTAAAGACCTCACAGAGAATGAAAATCTTCAGTGGCCAGTTCTATAAAAGGGATTTGCTGATTGAGCGCTTGAATATGACGTATAACGTAGAAATCGCAATCCCTAGAACCTTCTTGAGTTTGGGCGTGGGGGTTGATGGTTTGGAACCAAGGTTGGTTCCAATTATTGCGTAGGGATGGGCAGGCAGCCCAAATCAATTTCAGGAGCCAGAAAGGGATGCATCTTGCCTACCCAGCCTCTGTTCCGGTGAAATTGATTATTCTGGCTCTTAGTTCAGTGGCGCAAAAGTTGTACACCTTGGCGTCTCGAGCCGCGGTGTCCACGATCATTATTAGTCAGTGACCGGAGACTTGGAAAGGCATGGTAATGTAGCATGCCTTTCTGGCAAGGCCCCTCCGCAATCGTTCAATTGATTTGCTTTGTAATTTTTTGTATATAAGACTCATAGCTAGAGAGGGTGATGCGTTAAGAACGGGTTGTTGCCACCAAGAGCTTCTGTAAGTTTCGATAGAATTGGCAAGGAGGACTCGGAAGACTGCCATCTTCACCGTTGATTGTGGACGAAGGATGGAGCGGAAGTCTTCACGTGTCAACTTGTGCTGAGTCTTCGTATTTTGGTAGATAACATCGCCCCCGTCTTTGACATCATCTACGATAGTGTTTAAGATAAAGATATCTTGAGCATCTAAGGTAGAGATGGCCGCCAAGTCTAAGTCGTTCATTTTGTGAGGTAGTGGTGGCGGCGGGGGTAGCTCTTGCGGAGGGAGGGGAGAAGTCTGCTCCATATTGTGTATGTATTGCTGCAGATCTTCGTCTTTGTCTGAGTCAAAAGTTGATTCTAGATCTTCATCTTTGTCTGAGTCAGAAGCTGATTCTAGATCTTCGTCTGTATCCAAGCTGACTCTTTCTAGATCTTCTTGCTCTGGGGGAAAGAGTACTGATTGGTCTGGTGTAGAAATGTGTTGATCTGATGTTGCTTGTTGTTGACTTGTGCTGGTTCCGAGTAAACATTGTTGGAACTCAGCAAAAGATGCTTCTTTAGCAGATTCCCTTAGGGATCCCATTGCTGAATAGTCAAGGAATTGATCCCTATAGGACATATTAACGTTGTCAATGTGCGTCGGGGATTTGGGATCTTTATCACCGTCGTGGTAATCTTTTTGTTTTGATGCAGCTCCTCGGCTTGTGCCCTCCCCATCATTGCCTGGGTCGTCAGATTGGTCGTCTGAGGAGGTGCTATTATTGGAGTTAGCCAAGGAGTCGGAGTCATTGTCCTCATCTTCGTCTTCTTCGCCTTCTTCGTCGGCAACCGTCTCTTTGATGTGATGTTGTGTAGTCTTTTTGCATTGCCGATGGGTTGCTTGTAGCTCATCAAATGCCACTTGCATGTGCTCATGGGATTCGAGTAGTGCATTGTGTGTTTCCTTAAGATCTGAGTATCGTCCCTCGGCAGAGAGGAGTCGCACTGTAAGATATTGTACCTGAGCTCATAGTTGGTTAAGCTCAGTGTTTGCTGACACCTCTTGGTGACTGTGGAGCTGTGTGAGGGTGTTGTCGATGTCATCCAAACACATTCTTAGAGCAGTTTGTTGTTGCTTAAGGTCACGCAGGGTCTCAGGCAGAGGTTGAGTCTGCATAGAGATCCTATCAATTTGCTTGGCCAGTGCTTCTTGCTGGCTTTTCACTCCAAGGACCAGCTCGGGCAAATTTTTGTAGTGGTCATCGATGTGATTGACTTGCTTGGCCACTACATCCTGTCGTTGATGAATACTTTGGAGGATGCTAGGCAAGGCATTGTTCTGCTCGTTGATCTTGGCGACCTGTTAAGAAATACCCTGCACATAGGAAAAAAATAGATTGCATTATGTTAGAGGGGTCAGTGAGGAGGTTTCAAATGGCGTCAAATTGGCGTCAGAATTCCTCACCGACATTTGAAAAAGGGACACCATATGCGGAAGGGTGGTATGGATGGGGTCGGGGTGGAAGGGTGGTAGTGCCTTGTGAAAGAGACACTAGTGATGGTCCTGCGAACTACGAGATGACCGTAAATGGGGTCACCAGCGGTGTCGGGGTGGTGGCGGATGAAGGGAAACGTAAATGGCTGGGTGAGATATGAGGGGGTGAAAAAGTTGAGAAAAAGAGGGTGGAGATGGGAGCGGAGAATGTGAAGCCGGGTGTTGGAGTGGAAAAGGGGGTGCTTGGGGAGAAAGATGGGGAAGTGGAAGATGTGGGTGGAGGGATTGTTGTGGAGGAAGGTGGGGTGGTGGTGAGCGCATCATGTAGGCTCATGATGAAGGAATCCAAATAAGAGGTAGCGATTGGTACCTCCGGAGAGGGTCGTTCTGTCTCTGGTTGTAGCTTTGATGTTGGTGTCCCCGACAGCTGTGGTGGTTGTAAACGTACCTTAGATGGTCATTTTACTGGTATTTTTGTTACCCTAGCTGTCGGGGCGGTTATGCTAAGCTCTGTCTGACCCGCTTTGGTTGTCTTTTCTTGTACTTTGACAGAAGCTAGGAGTTTGGTTATCTCTTTGTCAGTGAAGAGACGTTTGTCCTTGTCGTAGTCTGCTAGCTCTGGAAGTGGTAGTAGAATCCTGGAAGATCTGACTGTTGGGAAGAAAATGTAATGTAATTGTGCATCCTTTTCCTTGATAATATAGGAATTTTTCAAGGTTTGCTCATTGGTGAGCATGTCGCCCCTGATCTTTGTGCATTGAGGGAGTAATCTGTCCATCCTGAGATACTTGATGATGGAAGTTATGTTCCCGCCCATGCATATTTCTTTTCCTATGGCGTAGGCTGAGAATTTTTGTATCATATGTCATCCGATGTTGACCGGCTTTCCTTGCAAAATGGACCATAGGAGAAAAAGGTCGGCATTGATAACGTTTCCTCCCTCTGTTCTGGGGAACAGCGCACTGGTAAGGATTTTGTGAAGTGTGCGCACGAACCCAGACTGAATATTGGAGGCTTTGCATGTCTTTGCCTCATAAGTGGGGATCCCTATTAGGGTCTTCCAGAAGATATGTGTATTGAATAGGGAGTTCTCCATGCCAACAACTTTGGCTTGTTTGAGTTGCTCCGGGTTGTCAATGAAAATTTGGTTCAGAAGATTTTCTGTTATAATGACGTCATTGCCAAAAAGTTTAGTGACCAGCCTGCGGTCATCACCGTCCCTTGTTCTGTGCGTAATGTCGATCACTTCTTTGGTGAGATGGGTAAAAAATTCTGTGGTGGGTTCGACATATGAAATTTCGGGGACAAAGCACAGTCTGGAGAGATTGGCGTTGTCTAGCATGGTGAGGATTCTGTCATAGATCCCCATCTTGAGCAGTACACTTGAGCAGACGTACTTTGTTGGTTTTAGAATTTTGTCGGTGGAGGGGAGGGTGTGGATGTAAAGGTTTTCTGGTGGTGGTGCGGTGGTGGTGAGCGCTGAGAAGATGGGGGTGGTAGTGGCGGGTGTTGGGACAGACTCTGCAAGGGTTTGTTCCTTAGTAGTAGCGGGGCAGACTTGCTTCCTTGCCCATTTCTTTTATGGTTGTTCTTTTATAGCTTCCTGAGCTTTTCGTTTCCCCTTCGATTTGTCGACTGGGGATGCATCTTCAGAGTTGGGCTCGTATTCAGAGCCTTCATCACTGGAAGATATTTCTTTGACTTCTTGTTCAGGTTCCTCAGCCAGACATTTGTTGATGTGGTCAATTTTGCACATGACCGCTATGATGTTGACCTTTGGTGGAATCTTTCCGATTTCTTTGTATGTGTGTACAACCTTCTGGAGCTTTGCACAACTTTCCATTAGTTGATCCGTTGTCCAGAAGGGAGCGTCTTCGTGTCCGGTGGGTTGCTTTGTTGGTGAAGCCATTTCTGGAGATGGCAAGTCATGTGTTAGAATAACAGGTTTATTAAAAAAAATTGGATTTTGTATATGCTTATGTGTTTTTATGTTTTAAAGAAATATAAGCGGTTTTGAAAAGCCAAACGGTTTTGAAGACCGTTTGGCACCAAATGGTTTCAGGACCATTTGGCTACAAACGGTTTCAAGACCGTTTGGCTCCAAACGATTTCCAGACCGCTTGGTTCCAAACGGTTTTAAGACTGTTTGGCTGCAAACAGTTTCAAGACCGCTTGGTTCCAAACGGTTTCAAGACCGTTTGGCTCCAAAAAGTTTCAAGACCGCTTGGTTCCAAACGGTTTCAAGACCGTTTGGCTCCAAACGGTTTCAAGACCGTTCGGAAGGTGAAACACCAGAGCAGCAGCAGGCGATGGTAGAGGCGATATCGGCGGCGATAGCGAAGGTGGTGGAGATAAGGATGACGGTGGTGTGAGGAGAGGAGGCCACGGCGGCGTCAAAGATGTCGATGATGGTAAAGACGGTGGTGGTGCACAGACGGGAGCGTCGATGATGCGGTGTGCTGGGCTACCTTGCAGCAACGGATGAAAATGATGACACTGATGCGAGGAGAGGCAGTGACTGAGGTGCGATCACCGTGAAGACACACAGAACCGGGAAGGACGGTGGCGAAGGGAGCCTAGGTCACGGGTTGTGTGGGAACGGGAGCAGAGATGGAACAGTGCACCGAGGGTTTTAGAAAGATCGAGAGTCAAAAGAAAGAAGAAGGAGAGGGGTAGGGTTATATTTATAGGATATGGGGGTTGAACTTACAAAAATCCCCAGGTCAAACGAGTTTGTGACCATTTGGACTCCAAACGGTTTTGAGACCGTTTGGGCTCCAAACGGTTTCAGGACCGTTTGGCTCCAAACGGTTTCGAGACCGTTTGGCTCCAAACGGTTTGAGGACCGTTTGGTTCCAAACAGTTTCAAGACCGTTTGGGAAGGATGCGATTATATTGATTTTTATATTTTTATGTTTGTTTTTGGTTATGTGAATTTTTTATATTTTCAGATGATACCTAAGTTAGCTAAAGGAACAGAAAATAAAGATAAAAGATGATACTCAGATCTTGGGTTGCCTCCCAAGTAGTGCCTGGATTTTACGTCGCTGGCTCGATGAGGTTTTGATTTTGCTATGGTGATGTTGTGGGGTCTCTGATCTCAATAGTCTGTCTCGGGGTTTTGTCTGCTGGAGTATATTATTTTTTCAATCTATGACCATTGACTTTCCTTTCTCCTCCATTGTCGTCAACAATTATGATGGATCCAGTCAGGTATATATGTTTGATGGTAAAAGGCCCGGACCACTTTGTGCAGAGTTTTTCGGGGAACATTTTGAGCCTGGAGTTGAAAAGAAGGACTTTATCTCCAATGGTGATGTCTTTTCTTTTTAGATGACCGTCGTGCCACATCTTGGTTTGTTCTTTGTAAATCCTGGAACTTTGATAAGTGGTCAGTCAGAGCTCCTCTAGTTCTTGTAGTTGGAGTTGTCTGTTTTCTCCGGCACTTTTAAAATCAAAATTCAGTTGTTTAATGGCCCACCAAGCCTTATGTTCCAGTTCAACTGGAAGATGACATGATTTCCCATATACCAAACAGAATGGGGTTGTTCCAATTGGTGTTTTATAAGCTGTTCGGTAAGCCCAAAGGGCATCGGGAAGCTTGGTGGACCAGTAAGTACAGTGTCTATTGAATGTTTTTTCTAAGATTGCCTTCAGTTGTCTATTCGAAACTTCAACCTGACCACTGGTTTGTGGATGGTAAGGCGTGACAACTTTATGGTTGACTCTGTATTTCTTTAAAAGGGCTTCAAAGCTTTGTTCCAGGAAATGGGTCCCTCCGTCGGATATGACAGTTTGGGGGACTCCGAATCTAGGAAAAATGGTATCTTTAAACATCTTAATGACTGGTTTGGAATCGCTGGAAACTGTGGCTATAGCTTCTACCCATTTCGAGCCATAATCCACTATGACCAGTATGTAGGAGAAACCATATGAAGAAGGAAAGGGACCCATGTAGTCTATCCCCCACACGTCGAAAAGTTCGATCTCTTGCCACATTGTGAGGGGCATTTCATTCCTTTTAGATATGCCGCCAGAAAGTTGACATTTGTTGCATGATTTTACAAAATCATGGGAATCTTTTACTATTGTTGGCCAAAAGAAACCCGATTGTAGAACTTTCATAGCGATCTTTTTCGCACTCATGTGTCCCCCAGTGGGGCCGGAATGGCAATGCTCTAAGACAAGGGTAATCTCTTCTTCAGGTAAGCAGCGACGGAAAAGTCTGTATGTGCATAGGCGAAAAAGGTTAGGTTCGTCCCAGTAGTAATGCTTTACATTGTGGAGGAATTTCTTTTTGTCGTGATGGGAGGCAGAAGGGTGGATGATTCCTATAGCCAGATAATTTACTATGTCGGCGTACCAAGGGAATCCATTGGTAACTTTCATTAGCTGGTCATCTGGGAGGGAGTCTCGGATAGGTACTTTATCTTCATCCTTGACTTTAATGCGGCTGAGGTGATCAGTGACGATGTTTTCCAATCCACTTTTGTCTTTGACTTCTAAGTCAAATTCTTGAAGCATTAACACCCACCGGATAAGTCTGGGTTTTGCGTCTTGCTTCTGAATTAGATATCGTATGGTGGAGTAGTCAGTGTAGACAATGACCTTTGATCCAATCAGGTAGGAGAAGAATTTTTCAAACACATACATGACAGCTAAGAACTCCTTTTCCATAGTGGTGTAGTTCTTTTGCGCTTCATCAAGAGCCTTAGACACATAGTATATTACATAAGGTTTTTTATCAATTCTTTGTCCTAACACTGCTCCTATAGCATAGTCAATGGCATCACACATTATTTCGAAAGGTTGCGACCAGTCAGGTGCTCTCAGAATAGGTGCAGAGACTAGAGCATTTTTTAAGATTGTGAAGCTTTGTAGACATTCTTGATCAAAATTAAACTCGGCGTCTTTTGTCAATAGTTGAGTCATGGGTTTTGCGATTTTCGAGAAATCTTTAATGAATCTTCGATAAAACCCAGCATGACCTAAGAATGCTCGTACTCTTTTTACATCTTTTGGCGGCGAAAATTTTGAGATGACATCGATTTTTTCCTTGTCTACCTCAATCCCTCTGTTACTCACTCTATGTCCGAGGATGACACCTTCAGTTACCATAAAATGGCATTTTTCCCAATCTAAGATAAGGTTTGTTTCCTCGCATCTTTGTAAGACTTGTCCAAGGTTGAGTAGATAGTTGTCAAAGGAATCGTCGTAAACTGAAAAATCATCCATGAAAACTTTCATTATAGATTCCGTTAACCCTACAAAAATAGCAGACATGCACCGTTGGAAAGTAGTAGGTGCGTTGCACAGCCCGAATGTCATTCTTCTGAAGGCATAGGTCCCAAAGGGGCAAGTAAAGGTAGTTTTTTCTTGGTCTTCCGGGTGTATAGGGATTTGGTAGAACCCAGAATAACCATCTAGATAACAGAAGAACTTTTGATGGGCTAAGCGTTTAAGGACTTCATCAAGAAAAGGCAGAGGGTAGTGATCTTTTCGCGTTGATTTGTTTAATTTCCTGTAGTCGATACACATCCTCCACCCGGTCACAATCCTTGTAGGTACTAACTCATTTTTGTCATTTAGCACAACAGTGGTTCCTCCCTTTTTGGGGACCACTTGGACAGGGCTGACCCATTGGGAGTCTAAAATTGGGTAGATGATACCGGCTTTCAGCAGTTTAAGGACCTCAAGGCGAACCACTTCTTTAAGGTTGGGGTTCAATTTCCTTTGGTGCTCTCTTAAAGGCTTAAATTCTTCTACCATGGGCAGTTTATGCATTCATAAGGCTGGATTTATACCTGTCAGGTCAGTTATTTTGTACCCAATGGCTCTCTTATGTTTCTTTAACTCAACAAGAAGTCGTTCTTCCTGGTCTTTCGTTAGAGTGGAACTGATGATGACTGGACATAATTTTTCTTTGTCCAAGAAGACGTGTTTACGTCCCGTTGGTAAAGTCTTCATCTCGGGCGCCTTGGGTGCTTCTGTTGCTTCTAAAATAGTGACAAATTTGAGCTCCTCAAAGGTGGTTTTCGGCGCTTCTTTAGCTTTCTCTAAGTGTTGCAAACATTGTTGGACCAATTCATTTGCTAAAAATTCGACTTCTGGATTTGTCAGAACATTCTCCAACTCATCAGATGGCTCAAATATTTCCAATTGGGACATTTGGTGTATTGCATCTAAGAGAAAAACCTCCTCTTGAATGCTGGGACCTTTCATGTTGTTGTGAACCCGGAATTGAATTGCTTCTTTTCCCAGTCTTAGAATGATCGTTCCTGCTTCAACATCAATAAGCACCTTGGCTGTGGCAAGGAAAGGTCTGCCAAATATTATTGGGTATCTTAGATCCTCCTTGATATCCATAATGACAAAATCGCATGGGACATAGGCATCTTTGCCTATCCTGACTGGAATATCTTCAATAATTCCTAGAGGCACAGTGATAGTGGAATCAGCTAACTGAATTGTCATCGTGGTGGGTAGCAAGTCAGTGAAACCTAATCTTTTACACATGGAATAGGGCATAATTGATATGCTGGCCCCTAAATCAGTTAATCCCTTTTTGCTCAAAGCATTTCCAATACAACACTGAATACCGAAGGAACCAGGGTCCTTCTTTTTCTTTGGCATCTTATTAAGAATGATATCAGAGGAGGTCTGAGCTAGTTTGATGGTCTCTTGTTCTTCAGTGATGTACTTCCTTGATAGCAAGGTTTTCAGGTATTTAGCCCAAGCTGGTACTTTGGAGAGGGCATCGAGGAGCGGGATGTCGATATAGAGTTTCTTCATCGCCTCCTTGAATTTTTGGAATCTAGTGTCCATCTTAGTCTCTTTCAATCTTCCTGGGTATGGTATCCTAGGCTTATATTGCGAGACCTCTGACTCCTTGGGGGCTTGTTCCTTTTCTTTGCTTTTTTCAGTCTCTATAGAATTCTTGGTTGCTAGATTCGAGCTTGCATTTGGGATAAAGATAGGTGTGTCATCATCATCATGAGTGATCCTTGTAGTTTCATGAAAGACATGACCCGATCTTGTAGTGATGAAGTTCAATTGCTCTGGTCTATTTTGGTCATGTCTAGGGTTTGACTCAGGTTGTCCTGCAAAAGTGTCTGCTGGTGGTTTCAGTTGGGCAACAATTTGTGCTAATTGGGCCTCCACCGCCTTCTGCTGAGCTTGCTGATTGGAAAGCATGGTTTGTTGTGACTGTAGCATCTGCCTGATCATATTCATCTCATATGTTGGCTGGGAGGAGGCATCCTTCTGAGTGAGTTGTTGTTGACCTTGATGTGGTTGTTGCGGCGGTGGTGCTAACTGAGGTTGTTGTGGTTGCTGCAACTGATGGTGCAATTGCGGGTGTAGAGGAGGATGGTTATATTAGTAGTAGGTGGAGGGATTTCTTGGGTAGTTGGATCTTGGGAAGTTGTTTTTGAGGTTCCCTTGATTTTTGTTAAAGTTACTTTGGAATCCAGGTGGCAACCTATTGGAGGATCCACCTGGTGTTTGATGTTGTGGGTTAGCAGTCCCTGCAGGGTTCCCATATTGAAAATCGGGGTGGTTTCTTGGTTGATTTGGATTATAGTAAACTTGTCCCAGTATGGAATGAATGGAATTGACTTGTTCGGGCATCTGATCTTCAGGGTGTTCGATGATTGGTTCATACTGTTGTTGTGGTGGGTGCATATCCGTCATCACATTGTAAAGCAGACCACATGACAGGGTAGGGTGATCGGATGTGTGACAGGCTTCACAAGTCCTTGTAGCAGCTTTAACCTGTTGGACTTGGGGGTTTTCTTCTTATCATATTCTCTAAATGAAGTTTCAAGAGCCTACTGTTTATGAGCTATAGTCTTTAAAGCTTCAGCAATAGCCTTCATTTCCATTGATTCCTCATCTTTATAAACTTTGAGGGTTCCCTTGTCGGATGATCGCCCCCAATTGGATTGGTTCTTAGCTCCAAGTGTAATGATTTTCCAAGCATCCTCGTAGTTCTTCCTCATAAAATTTCCTCCAGATGAGGAATCCAGAAATTGCTTGATGTCATCACTCACCCCCCTATATAATGTTTCTATTAACTGATTTTGGGAGATGTCGTGATGAGGACACTTTCTTAGAAGCTCCTTGAATCTTTCCCATGCTTTTGCGAGTGATTCTCCAAGAAGTTGGGCAAAATGGTTGATCTGCCCCCTACTTTTGTAAGTTAACGAAGGGAGAAAAACTTCTCTAGGAACTTTTCTTCTAAGGGAGCCCAGGTAGTGATGATTGGCTCCCTATCAAGAAAATTATACTAGCTCAGAGCCCTTCCGGACAGAGTGAAATGGAAAAGATGTAGCATTATCGCATCAAGGGCAACTCCGGCTTGCGGGACAAGTCGGTAGAGTGCCTTGAACCTCTTCAAGTGATCCATGCAGTCATCTCCGGAACCACCAGAGAATGAGATGCCCTGCATGATTTGAATCCATTGTGTCTGGATCTCGAAGTTGGGTATGTTGATGATCGGAGGCCGAACTGGATGATTGTCTTCATAGTTCTTGGGGACGGCATAGTCCCTCAATTGCTTGTTTCTTAGCTCTAACTAGGCAGCTTGGTTAGCCGCTTCGTTTTCAGCTCGGATGCGGGCCTGTTCTTCAGTGCAGACCTCTTCTTGAATCTGACTAATGGTTAAAGGAAAGTGTAAAACCTAACCAACTAGCAAGATAGTAAATGAAATTAAAATGTTCTGTTGTCCCCAGCAACAACACTGATTTTTGGTGGAGCTTCCACTTGCATGGAATTGTGTGCGCCACTATAAATCCTAAAGAAGGTAAGACTTTAGGTTTAGCCTTGCTTATACTAGATCGAGAACTCCACCCACGTATGCCAAGATACGTGGAAGTCTTATCGTAGTATAGTTAAGGGTCAAATCCACAGGACAACGGTCTTGTTGGGCGCAACAAGGTGGAAAATGTTAAAATCTCACTTAACCTCTTAGCAGTTGGTATTTAGATCAAAAAGTTCGGGTTGGTTGTTTTTAACTAAGTATAAGTAAAGCAGAGCAAGAAAGTAAAATTAAGGATGTTAACAATGATAAGGAGTCACTAGGATGTGATCGGTTTTCGCCGCCACTACACATGGATCAAAACATGCAACATAAAGCATAACCTGCAAAAAGAGTCTAAACAGTTAGTATCTTTGTAGATTTAGTTTCCTTTTGAGAGAGCTAACTACAAGAAGTGTGGGAATGTTGCAACGCCAGCCATCCCCGAATGAATGGTCACCTACTTTACATCATTCCCTTCACAAAGTGTGTTCCTCGACTTATCTAGGTTGTACTTTCATACGTCAACTGATTCCATTTCATAGTATGAAAGTACAATGATGGAAGTGAGTTTACTCCACTTCTTGAGAAACACTCCTAGATACCGAAACAAATGCATGGTGGATACATACATTAGGAATCAACATTCAATCGAGATTTGAATATGATAGTACAAATGTAGACAATTCATACTAAAAGATAAAAGATAACACAAGTTGGTGATCAAGAAACAAGCATTCATTAAACGATTGATGTCGAACTGAAAAGAAAGTATATCTCTATTACAAACTATGGATTACATTGCATGAAATAAAAACATGGGTAGCGGGGCTACTCCCCACACCCTAGTGAAATGAGACTACTCGCTCATAACTAGGACAAAGAAGCAGGCGAGAAGAGAGAGAGAGAACGTCATCCCCACAAAGGAGAGAGGAAAGTCAACCCCTTAGAAGGAGAGAGAGTGAAGATCTTCATACTTCATAGGTTTCTTGATGATGATGTCTCCTCTTCCCACCTTCTTTGGCGAAGAGAGAGAAAGCAGCTTTAGGATGGAGTGTGAATCTCAGACCGACAGCCTTTGGGTGGAGGATGGAGGTTGGAATAGCTCTGGGGTAGTTGAGGCAGCCTCTAGGCGTCTGAAACTTCCTCCTCGGAAGGACCCCTTGGGTCTTATTTATAGGCCTTAAGTGAAGTCCAAACGGTTTGGTCAGTTTTGGGTGAAGACCGTTTGAACTCTGAGACCGTTTGGGCTCTGAGACCGTTTGGACTCTGAGACCATTTGGACTCTGAGACCGTTTGGACTCCATGCGGATTTGGGACCAGTTGGCTTCATGCGGTCTTGGGACCGTGTGAGTCCATGCGGTCTTGGGACCGGTTGGCTTCATGCGATTTTGGGACCGTGTGAGTCCATGCGGTCTCGGGACCGGTTGGCTTCATGCGGTCTTCGGACCGTATGAGTCTTTTGTGATTTTTTTTGTGTCTTTTTCTGTAAGTAAAAAGGAGAAAAGTTAATCTAACAATATATTTGCAATAAAAGAGGATAGCTAGGGATTCTGTCTAATTTATCTAAGAAAGAGTGTGGAAAACTGAAGAATATTACTAAGATAACATCACAAAATTGGAGGTTATCAGCAGGTCATTCATGTGATGAGTTGATCAACTCGAACGGCTATAGCACTTCATCAGGACAGGTTGCATGTGATGTAGACCTAGATGACCGTGATTCCTCTTGGCTCGAGGAATCACATTAGGATGACCATAATAATCGCTTTTATCGTTTCACATGTTTTTTGTGGGATATAACATGTATATGATACATACTATATATTATGGTGATTGGATATATTTATGTACCTATAAAACCAAATCCATCATTAAATATTAAAGTTTTAGATGCCTTCCAAATGTGACACACGTGAAAATCTTAATCGACCAAGTATGGGCATGCCCTAGCATGGTGCACCATCTATCTCGTGGAAGCGTGAAGGATGAATATGTGGGTCTGCCCTAGTAGGGTGCATATTCATCATGTTGGCTTTGGGTCAGACTTAACAAGGTGACCTAGATAGGATCTAGCACCTTGAGGCATGGAGGTGATCATGGAAAGGAGTTGCATATGACATCTTTCAAGAGTTGCATATGATGCAATTGGAAAAATTTGCCTACCTGGAAGATCTAAGTTGTGGGTGACAGCCCTAGCTGGTCCATGACTCAAGAGGATTTTAGGATCTTGACCCACTAGAAGATTGTACGCTTCAATCTTCCGAATTGATGGTGAGGGCTATCAATTTGAACAAAATAGTGGGAGAGATAATTAATTAAAGTCCTAATTATATCTTCAACCTTTCAAATAAATCAAATAAGTCAAAAATTGAGTTTTGGATAAAATTACATATATTTCCTTTTGTAGTACAAATGACAAAAAACAACAATCACCTTTCGTTGCGATCGGTCCTTAAAAAGGACAAGCTAAATGAGACTAACTTCCACGACTGGTTTAGGACATTGAGAATTGTTCTCACTCAAGAGTGAAAGCTCTATGTCCTGGATACTCGAGCTCTAGAGGAACCTGCTCCTACCGTACCAAAGGCAGAAAGGGATGCTTATAAGAAGCATTATGAAGATGCCATTGATGCATAGTGCTTGATGTTGTGCTCCATGAACCACGAGTTGCAGAGACAACATGAGAACATGGGTGTCATTGAGATGATTCAGAATCTCAAGAATATGTATGAAGATCAAGCACGACAAGAGAGCTATGATGTCTCCAGGGCACTATTCAAGTGTGTCATGACAGAAGGAGATCCAGTTGGCCCTCACACGCTCAAAATGATTGGGTATGTGGAGAACTTGACAAGACTGGGATTTCCCCTGAGCTAAGAGTTGGCTACTGACATGATACTGCAATCGTTGCCAGAATCCTATAGTTAGTTTGTGATGAACTACAACATGAACAACTTTGACAAGCCCTTGATAGAGTTGTTGGGCATGTTAAGGATAGCTGAGGCACAGATGAAGAAGGACAAGCCTAAGTCTGTGATGTTGTTCAACGGAAAGAAAGGCAAGTCCAAGGGCAAGCGCAAGGGCAAGGCAAAGAAAGGTTCTGATGCTAGCCAGCAGCCCAAGTCATCTTCAACTCTCAAGGCCTAGGGAGGCGTGACCAAGAGAGGCAATTGCCACCATTGTTAAAAGCCAGGAAATTGGAAAAGGAATTTTCCACTCTATCTGGAAGAACTAAAGAAGAAGGAGGCAAAAGACGTCTCCACCTGAAGGTGTCATGAAATAAACTTGTAACATTTTTGAGATATATGATACCCAGATATAAAATGTAAAGCACCCAATAAATGGGGCAAGTGTTGCCGCCATAGATAGGAGTACTTTAGTTTATTTTCAGCCTTGAAGGCATGCAATAGAGTTATGAACTGTTATTTCATATTTGTCAATGGATAGAAACACCTTAATTTTTGCATATTGTAAGACAATGATGGCAATTAATAAAGTTGATGTTTCAATCTTTGTGGCAATGGCTTGTTTATCTTGTGGTACTTGGTATGCATAAGATAAAATGATACCTAAAAGTTATTGATAACTCAAACAATCAAATTAACATAAATCATGAGAAATTCATTTCAAGTTTCCATATGATGGATATGACTAGACTCTTTTTGGTTAGAGAACCAGTAAGAGACATGAATCTCATGGACATGATCAATCTTCACTAGTCATAGTGGGAGATTGACTATCTTATTAGGTATAATACATGTGATGTATTTACATACCTATTAGACTTAATGCTAGTACTTCAAATGGTGTTTAGAGAAATACCAATATGAATATCTTGAAGTGTTCAAGAATATCATAGATGAAATGAAAATTTGGTAAAGTGCTAATTCTTTATGAGATCAATGAATAAAATACTTATACCAAATGTTTGAGATCCTTATGAGTGATTATGATAGTGTATCATAGTGAACTCATGATTAAGGCATGGTGATGTCTAAATCATTAAGGAGTCATACTCTAAGGAGTTATAGGATGATTTTCAAATAACTAATTTCTTCTTAAATAAAAAATACCCCACACTAATAAAGGACATTAAGAATCACAAGGAGTTGTGAGTTCTTATATCCTTGACAGAAACACCTCGATTATCTATATGATGAGTTGGTCATGTGATGAGTTAACTATCTAGATGAATACGAGGAACCAGTTGAGTTATGGTTTATGACCATTACATCCTAAATGACTTCCATGTGAACCATAAGGTATGATCTTGATGGTAGCACCCATTGGGATGAAATCCATACGTGCAAATGAGTCTTAAGCGTTAAGACACATGGATGACGTTTAGAGAAGGATGATGCTTGTTGATTGCAACTTAATGACTAAAAGATTTGGCATATGAATACTAAAACTGCATTCCTATGGGGAATAAAACAAGGATATGTATGTGACACAACCTATAAGGTTTATGAATCCATTAATGCAAATGAAGTCTATAAGTTACAATGGATTAATCAATGTGATTGATTGAGTACAAGCAACTTAGAGCTGGATCTTTACTTTGATGATATAGACAAAGGGTTTGACTGATATGTCAAAGATAAAGAAGGGATATGTGATTTAGTGGGAGCATATTCAAATTCCACATGTTGATGTGAAATGAGATGTTCTAAGAATGGAAATCCAAAGTGGAAATTATCTTTAAGGAATATAGAGATGTTTCCTATGTAATAGGAATAGAGATCTATAGAGATAGTTCTCGAAAACCTCTTGACCTGAAAAGAGAAAGCATACATTGGCAATCTACATTGAAGGGTTCAATGTGCATAGATTCAGTGGGAGAAAACTTGTCCATGCTACATGGAGTTGGTATCCCAAGGCCAAGTGTCCAATTCTTATGAAGAATGGGAACACTAAGAATAGATATGGATCTATCATGTATGTAATCATCCCATTATCTTGCATGTATGGACATAGCAAAATAAAGTGCATTCATCATCTTGTATGTAGGACATGACAATATGATGTGCTCATCCTGATCACTCGTATGTGGGATATGACAAGTGGATGTTTGTCTAGTTCCAGTATGGGTTACTGGAATACCATAAGAACTTGAGAAGTACTAGTTCTATGGAAATAAGGAAGGGTTCACTGTAAAGAGTTACATTGATGTGAACTTCCAAAAAAGACAAAAAATGAATCACAAAATATATATGGGATATATAAAAGTGAATGTTTGTTGATAAATAGAAACATTCCAATAAAGCCGTTTGAAAGGAAAATCTGAGTATCTATGTGTTAGAGAACATTAGTGGATACTATATGGATTTGGAAGTTCATAGAGATGAACTTATAGATATTTCGGTCATTGATGACACGTTAGAAGTGCATGGTCATGCAATGTGGCTAAAGGTTAGTAAAGGAATACTAGATCACATATTATGGCAACTCCATCTCATACGTGTGACGTACAGAGAAGAAATGAGAGATATGTAGTTAATACCGACTTTGGCAAGGTGTTGCCATAACTCACTCCGTAAGCACTAGAGCATAGTAACATGTGGGACATGTTTGAAGATCACTATGAATATGATTCAATGTTGATTGGCTCACAATGCAAGTGGGAGTCTATTGGTATGTATTCCCTGAGAGCCAATCATGGGATGATTGGTGGGATACATTAAGATTGATTTGATAAACATCAAAGGCAAGCTTCCAATTCTTTATGATTCAGTCATATGAGATAATGAGAGAACATATTGAATGTCTAGAGAATGACAATACTAAATGACGTATGCTTTCAGGATCAGGTCCTGAATGATGAGATCATACAGATGCTAAGAGTTTGTACATTCTTATTATGTCCCTAGTCAGATGTCATTGTGGAAGGTAGATAGACAACAATGACACACAAGACTAGATTGTGGTATTGGTTGTTGATAGAATCTTGTTAGTCATGATATGGAGATATCAAACCAAACACATAGGTAATTGTTAGAGAACAAGTGTACCGGACAGACCCACCGGGAGTTTGACACATGGAACCATGATATGGTAGTCACAGTCAGTTCTCACAGTAATGGTGGTGAGTGTGATTCTTTGACCTAAAATCACTACACTCAACACATGTCGTTGGGTACACTTTGACATCATCAAACACAGTCTTGAAACATGGGTTGTTATAAAGGTGATGATTGGGTGGCTTTGACACATGGGGCTTTTGAGGGGTGAGTGATAGATATGGGATTTGTCCCTCTTGAGGGAGTTTGATATCCATGGCCACTTGATGAGTAGGATTGAGATAGGCGTACGCACACATGTGTGAATAAGTATGTGATATTGATGTCATACATATCTCCTCCAATCTACTCTGAGATCAAGAAAGTGAATGAACGTTGACAGGTTAATTGTTCCATGCCTTGAGTTCATTCAGGATATCAGTGACAAAGGAATTATACATTCACTGTAACACCATTCACAGATTGTAGGATTGAAAGTTGTTCTCCAACTTTATATTTCACTTGGGTAGCACTGATGTGCGACTAGGCACTTCTCTTTTCTTGTGAAGTCATAAGTGTTATGGACTTTCACTGCCAATGTGAAATGGACCTGTAGGGTCACACACATAGGATTTAACCTGGAAGAGGAGTTTTCCTACAAATGATGTTTAGATTGATTACTTAAGGAGTTTAGTAGTTCAATTAAACACTCAATCAATTGATAGCTCAATATCATAGTGTTCAAGGTGTTGGACCGATTGATTAGAGTATTAGATTGATTGAAACTGCAATTGACTAATGTTTTACAGTCTGCACTCCCAGCCGATCGGCTCATATGATGAAATGATCGACTCATCTTGGTGAACCGATCGGCTCATGTGATGAACCGATCGGCTCAGGATAGGTTGAGACGACCGATTCAAGGGTTGAACCGATCGGCTCAACTGGTCCAAATGAGTAAGTTGGGAAAGTCATGTTGGCAAGAAATTTCTCTTCGTTTCAATTGTCCAATTTGATTGGAACAAGGATTGGTATTTGGATCAATTCGAAACAAAAGAGGAAAAGTCAATCGGGAACTGATCAAGACCAAAAACCGATCGGTTCAGGTGCCCCAACTGATTGGTTCAGGTGTGAACCGATTAGCTCAGGTCCCCAATCGATCGTTTCATGCTTGAAACAATCGGTTCAGCTTGCGTAGTTGGTTGTTTTGGGGAAAATCTCGAATCCTTCTACTCCTGCTTTAATCCTGCATTTCCCGGGGTAGAGAACCCTGTCCCATCACCCTCCTATATATATAGGGGTACTGGGGGCTTCTCAGGTACAACCACTTAGAACACCATTTGCTCTACAAAGTTGTCGTTCTCTCTAGTTGTGGTAACTGAGAGAGCCTGAGCAAGTGCTACCCGATAAGGGAGGCACAACAAGGGAAAGACAACTGCAGAAAAGCAACTAGTTGTAGGAGAGCGTGTCGGTGACTAGTACGCTGACAGGAGGGTATGACTCCTTCTGGTGCCTTGTGTGACATGGCGATCAGATTTCCAGGTGGTCCGTGTGGACTACTACAAAAGCGGGAGATTTCTGCTACTCGGAGGACAGCTGTCAATCCTAACAGTCCCAGTGAGACCAAGAGCTACACAGACACCATCCAAGACCAGAGGTGAAGTCCGCGCAAGCCGTGAGGTAACGTCGCCAAGCAAGCCTCGGGACAAGATATGTCTCTACAAATCATCCTTCCTACTCTATAGACATTGACGCAATTCCTTTAGACTGGGATTGGGGAGAAGTATAGTGTGGTTATGACCAATAAACCCTATGTATGTGTGCTTGGTTGGATGTGGTTGCTTGCATCTTGGTCTGCGCACTGATTCCCTACCTCCTTATTCCTGATGTAACTCAAGATAACTTGAGATTTCATTCCTACCTTTGCTCCCCCCAAATGTAACTCATGGTTTCCCTATTTAAATGTAAATAGGATATATCTTTTTATTTTTCCTGTTATGTCAAAGAACGGTGGACAACCTGACTACAATTGAAATGATCGGTTCAATGCGTGAACCGATCGGTTGGCGATCCAGATGATCGGCTCAGGGAGTGAGTCGAGCGGGTGGCACCCTGAGAAGATGCACGATGACCAAGTGAACCGATCGGTTGGAGGAGCCAACTGATTGGCTGGTGGCACCCAGACGACCAACTCGGGTGAGCAGGTCATTCATGTGATGAGTTGATCAACTCAGATGGCTATAGCACTTCATCAGGATAGGTTGCATGTGATGTAGACCTAGATGACCATGATTCCTCTTGGCTCGAGGAATCACGTTAGGATGGCCATAATCATCGCTTTTATCATTTCACATGTTTTCTGTGGGATATAGCATGTATATGATACATACTATATATTGTGGTGATTGGATATGTATATGTACCTATAAAACCAAATCCCTCATTAAATATTAAAGTTTTAGATTCCTTCCAAATGTGACACACGTGAAAATCTTGATCGGCCAAGTGTGGGGATGCCCTAGCATGGTGCACTGTCTATCTTTTGGAAGCGTGAAGGATGAATATGTGGGTCTGCCCTAGCAGGGTGCATATTCATCGTGTTGGCTTTGGGTCAGACTTAACAAGGTGACCTAGATAGGATCTAGCACCTTGAGGCATGGAGGTGATCATGGCAAGGAGTTGCATATGACATCTTTCAAGAGTTGCATATGATGCAATTGGCAAAAGTTGCCTACCTGGAAGATCTAAGTTGTGGGTGACAGCCCTAGCTGGTCCATGACTCAGAGGATTTCAGGATCTTGACCCACTAGAAGATTGTATGCTGCAATCTTCCGAATTGATGGTGAGTGATATCAATTTGAACAAAATAGTGGGAGCGATAATTAATCAAAGTCCTAATTATATCATCCACCTTTCAAATCAATCAAATAAGTCAAAATTGAGTTTTGGACTAAATTGCATATATTTCCTTTTGTAGTACAAATGACAACAAACAACAATCACCTTTCGTTGCGATTGGTCCTTGAAAAGGACAAGTTGAATGAGACTAACTTCCACGACTGGTTTAGGACACTGAAAATTGTTCTCACTCAAGAGAAGAAATATTAAAATTTATATATACTTATGAATATGATCTTAAATATCTAATTATGGTTTCATATGAGAATCTAAGTGAAGTGATGTGATTAAAGGAACCCTAAATGATTCAACTTGTGAAAATTTGTATATTGATAAAGCCTAATTGTTACAAATAAGAAATCTAGATGAAAGTAAAATATCATTCCCAAATACATGATATGATTGAAGTCAGCTAAATAGTACTTTTGAAGTGAAATTGAAGAACGATGTAGACATTAGATACCATAAACACCATATAATCTATTATAGAGGAATGTATCCTATTAGGGGAAACTAATCACCTACTAGTAGACTCCATGGTGGATCTAGTTGGAGTACACCAATGAATTATGGGGGGATCAATCCCATCTAGGAAAACCTCTTAGTTAGAGTACCCAACATTACCAGATCCATGGTTCTCAATGAGGTACCCCACAATAACTAAAGGCCTAGTGGTATCCAACTTTATAATTAGTTTCCTTTACAACATAGATGGACTACAAACTCAAAATCAGTATCCAAGACAGTGGATATGTCCACATTAAGATTTTGATATTTAGAAACTAAGAGAAGACATGGTTTTTGCTACTACAAACTGGGAAGCTAGTTTATTTGTCGTGAGGGTTTTAGGTTTATTATAAGACTTATAAAGTGATGCCACAACCTATATATGATGTATTTACACGTTTTGGTATAGTTCATGTGTGTTTATGGGCGTTATAGTATGAAAATACAATGATCAATTAGTAACTATTGAATTTTATTTAGATGTTTTTCTAATTTAACTTTGATTATGTTTGTGGCTTTCAGTTGATGCATACATTATGTATAACTGAGGTGGTATTTTATCAACTTAAATATATAGTTTCCACAATACAACCTAACCAATTATAATTACTCTTCTTTATTACTTTTGTTTTCTATCTAATGTTGGTTAGAATGGTATGTAGAATGACTTCCCTCAAGACAACATTGCCTGGTGGCCAACTATCAAGCCAAACATTGATGCTTTCCCCACTTATGGGACTCATATATGTATTAGTATCCATGAATCTTCTATGTTGTAGCACTGTTTGAGCCAAATTTGACAAACTGGGGTTAGTAGCTGTCACACTATTTAACACCTTGCTTGACATACCTCACACCAAGAGGTCTTACAAGCTGTTGTAGATGTCCCAGCTGTGCTTCATGATTAAGGTTTGATTCCTCTCCCACATGGATTTGAGGGCAAGGCCGCCATTTATTTGGAGGACTTGAAAGTCAGCAACCTAGTCAATATGGAGGGGAAAACAGGACCTTAGTTTCCTAGAACACTGGTTCCCTTCAGATATTGTAAACAAAATCAGCAAAATCAACCCGCCATCAGATCCTAGAGCAGAAGATGTCATATTATGGAAACTCAACACGGGCGATATCTACTCTGCAAAATTGGCCCATACCGCTCTACGAGCAAGTTCTAGAATAAAAAGACAAGGACAATGAAACCTAATATGGAAAGGTAAGGCTATAATTCATGTCAAACTCTTCATTTGGATAGGGAGGAACAATGTTATACTCACTAACAGAAATAGGTTGAGGCAACATATGACAAGCGACTCGACCGACAATAGGTGCAATGGCGGAGAAGAAACTAACTTAAATGCCTAACAAGATTGCAGCAAGGTTAGCCCAATTTGGCAGGGCATTCTATCCACAAACACACCATTTGATTTCTGGGCAGTAGACAACTTCGATCAATGGGTCAGTCAGAATCACAAATTGAAAGGGGATCATAGAGTTCTTTTTCTCACAACTTGTTGGAGCATGTGGAAGCAACATAACCTATGGATCTTTGAAGGGAAAGCTACCTCAAATCAGCATCAAAATCATTTCATCATAAAGGAGGTGTTCATGTTAGGTATAGCTTGGGACACACACTCGAGCCTGATGACCCCCAATACCCCAGAGCGTTGGCGGAGACCTGAACTAGGGTACAGGTAGATCAACACAGATGTTGCGTTGATAGAGAGGAGAGGTACAATTGCAACTATTATTAGAGATCATAATGGGACTAGGACGGGGGTGTCAGACAATCCATTACAATGGAGAATCCCCTTGAATCAGAACTGAAGGCTATCACACTTGCAATTAAAATTATAAACCCTCGATATGCTAATCTTTTCGGGGGATACAAAATATCAAGAATCAAACCACACCGATCACCTTCTGCAAATGTAAGTGTAATGTCCTTGCTGACTCTTTAGCTAAGTATCACCAATCAAACAAGCACATGAGTGTCCAATACTCAAGGCCTCATGAAGTGGTTCTTGACACTAGTCAAGAGACAAGATGTAATGGTAGTAGTACTACCATATTTATCTCTCTATAATTTTCAAAATTTTGCAACTCTAGTTTAAATTTTCTTGCACAAGGTGGGCAAGATGAATAAGATTTTCTCCTGAATTCTCCAAAAAAAGAAATGTTGATTAGAAGTAACTTCCATTCATTGATAAATAACTCATACCCTATACTATAAAAAAATTTCGGTTGAGTCAAAGTTTTTGGATATCTAATCTAGTATAAGATGAGTCATATTTTAGAGTCACTCACTAATGAAATTCAAGTTAGTTTCAATCCATGTCTACTATATGCCTCCAATACTGAAAAGAGAGCTCTAAGTTTTATAAGTGGTGTACTTTTATTTTAATTGTAATGTCTATAAATAATTGCAAATATTTTATATAGTTGTAAAGGAGTTATATTGTCTAAAAGATCTTATTCTCAGCCTATGTACATAGAACGTTTTTTAATATAAGGTTACGTTCATATGATAAATTGTTTTAAATTTTAGGTAAAAGAAAAATAGCTTAGGGTGTATCTTTAGTTTTTCTTGATCTCAGTTCCTGGTCCTAAGCTTGTTGCCTAATCATGATCATGATATTGTGTCTTTAAATCCACTTAAAGTTTAATATGGGGTGTTACAACCTCCCCCACTTCAGCACTTGGTATCATCATCAAGCCTATTCTGTATGGACTAGCCACTCATATCTACTTATGTGTGTGCACACGGAGATCCCTATACACCCAACTTTCAATTCCTAGTATTTGAGTGACTTCTTCTTGACATGTACCTAAAGCCTTTACTTAATCAATAGATGCATGGATTGTGACTAAGTTGCCACAAGTCCATGTATCAAACACTTATCAGAGTAGATAATGCCCAGTTACACTTTTAACAAATAATGTCCAATACCTTGGGCTTTGTCCTAGTAAGCATGAGTATGTACATTCTACAAATCAATAAAGGCCAAAAACTAGGCCCATTTTTACAAAATTATATATTACTTGGGTAGTAGGAGGATATGATTGTATATACATCCCTATATTCTTCCACTACCAACAATACTAAACTTCTTGGAGCATTTCTATCCAATTTATCATAACTAAGATGTTCTTCTTACCCACCCATGAAATTCGACCATAGGGGTGGCCACATATAAGAAACCAAAACACTAAATTGATTTTAACATCGTAAACCATGTAGGAAAGGAAATTCCTAAATACATTTTCAACATCATTCAGAAATATGAGCAAATAAAAATCCAATTGTATACATGCTTACATTGTTCCTCATACATGATTGAAGTCACCACCTTGATATACAAGTTCCTATATAGAACAAGATATCATGTCTAAGTCATATAATAAAAAACTGAGTCGTTATTGGAAAATTTTATTAAACACCTTACCCAAACACAATTGTACATGGATTACTCTAGGATCTCACTACAAAAGGCTAGAATCCCACCTTATTTTCACTACTGCCCTAGATAAGGTGACTTTTGCTAACAAACCCTCTGAGATGGGCATGATAACCTAAAATGTAGTAGAGAACCTAAAATGTAGTAGAGAACCATGAGAGTGAGAGTATTTTTGAAAAGCGAGATAAAGAATCTTTTGAATTCTCTAAGTATGAAAATTCAACTATATATGCTAATACATGCAATTATATTAGAAGTATCAACTTCAAAATATCTTTGGGAATTAGAGATAGTGCAAAGTAAAGTCAAGCATCATCTACTAGGAACATAGGAAAAACTAAAAGCAATATAATATGAATGCAATACAATAATATACATGGAAATATACAAAATAGATTATCTAATTATAAATCCTTAGTCAATTGAGATATACATCTAAAACTACTAGATAGAGAGTGTGTTAGACAATCTTAAAGATTTGATTATTATCCATTATTCTTAAGATCATTCTATGCCTCAGTTGGTGCAAGTATACAAAGTGGGGTCTCATCATCCTGTGACCTACATAAAACCATCAAGCATGTCTTGGGTATTCTGTTTATGACTCTTATCTATCATAAAGGCAGTATTGCATTTTAATCATCAAATTCATATTTCTCAATCACATTTGTAGAAATCACATTTACAACAAGAGATACAATCTTGACCACATTCATATAAATCAGTGATTTCAAGGTGTTTATGGTAGCATACGTCTGTATTCTAACTGACCCACACATATTCAATGATACACGACTCTGAGTACCTTCTCACAATCCTAACATGGCTACATGTATACCCACTTTTATATCCCAAATTTTCAACACTAAGATAGATATATGATTACACGATGCTACATGAATTAAAGTTTTAATGATAAAATAACATAGGTACTCATCTTTCATAGAGTAAAAAGTTATTATTCAGATTGTCCTACTAAGAATTACAAAATTAATGCATTAGAACCATCAACTTTCTAGTTAATATTCAATAGGAACAAAGATAGACCAAGTCAACATTTTTGTCAATAAAAAGGTCATATTCAAAGGGGAATAAAAAAACTTTTAGTTTATGGGATAATCTTCTTATAATAATAAAGAATCATCATGCAATATTCACTCAAAAATTCCATCTTTAATCATAATAATGACAAAGGAGTAAAAGGTGCCTAAATTGACAAATGGAAGCTTTATAAATGTAAATCATAATTTTTTGGAAACATTGAAGTGATTAGCTTCATAAGTTTCAGTTTTAATAGAAATAAATAGTAATGAGGATGATACCCTAATGCTCCCCAAGTTATAGCCAACCATCCCACATAACAATGCCA
The DNA here is from genome assembly GCA_963693085.1 of Alisma plantago-aquatica. Taxonomy (NCBI): domain Eukaryota; kingdom Viridiplantae; phylum Streptophyta; class Magnoliopsida; order Alismatales; family Alismataceae; genus Alisma; species Alisma plantago-aquatica. The sequence goes on along the minus strand of OY856410.1, from coordinate 955,409,440 downwards.
TATTTATATCATTTCTTTGGATTGCATGATATTTAGTGATGTCCTATAGGAATCACATCAATTAGAATACTAATAAGGCTAAATTACTAGCCTTATATGATTCTCATGTTTCCAATCTATTTATGAACAAAAACCAAGCTCAAAGTTCCTTTGAACTTCCCAAAAATGTCCACTCTTACTAGATCTAGATCAAACTAGGCCGATGTAGATGAAAAGAAGAGGCTTTAAGAAAAAAGAGCATATTTTACATAAGATAAAGAAGAAATTTATCCAAGAAGGTAGAATAGAGAGAAAATAAAATAAAATATGAGAGGAAGAACTTACATGGATTCATGTTTAAAGAGCTAACAATATCATAGGCTTAATCCTATGAAAATAAGCTAAATCATGAATATTCATCAACATTAACAAGGTCCTCTTTTAAGAACACTCTCATCTATCTCCCTCATTATTATGCAAATCTAAAATGATCTAATAAAAACCTATGGTTGAGAGATATCATATTTATGGGATTGGTAGATAGAAAATATATTTCATCCATAAATAGATCAATTCAAATTCTTGCATCGATTGAAGCTATGCAAAACACACTCAAAGACCCCCCATCAGGCTCCCTAAAACATGTATGGACAACTGCAATGCACATCGACTGCCTCAACAGACCCTCCTTGGTGCACATCAATCCATTGAGGCACACATCAAGATCCAACTCGACATGTTGCGACAACATCACCCTGGGCTGCTATCTGAAGCATTTGCTTTACTATTGTTCCTAGCCCAAAATGGCCATAGTAGTCATCTTATACATAGTTTGACCATAATCATACTTTAGGCAGATCTAATAAGTCACATTGACTACATGAGGTTTCCAAAGAAGCCCACCCAAGGCCAATGACAGATGTAAGGACACAAAGGTGCGTCTTTTATGTTCACAACTTAAAAAAATTATATTCAACTAAATTTTAGATATATAATATTTACATCATTTAAAATATATGTGTGCACTATAACACATCATGAGTTTTAATATTTGAAAGATTCAAATATACCCATAATAATCCCAATGCATACATAAACAACGTGATTTATGGATAAAAAATCTTGATTAAATCAATCTGGGTGAACCGCCTTGCTTCATTCCTCTTTAGAGAATTAATTATTATTAGGAGAAATACATGATTGAAATTGGCACCCAAACATTTAAAGATCTTGTGGGTTGAGGAGGTAAAATGAGGGATTCTATGACAAATAAAACTCACGTAGAGATCCAATCATTACTACTAAAGGATAAATTAACATCTATCCCAATCACACCAACAAGTACGACGTAATGGAGGTATAGTTCATTTCTCAAAAGTATGATATATTAATCAGATTTGTATTTTAGTAGTAGAAATGAAAACTATTACAAAATCAAATTACACATTCTTAGTCACCACAAGGGTGGCATTACATAAAATAAAGGTACAACCTAAATTGATACAAATGACCAGTTGCAGAGGGCTACATGGCCATCTCAAGATATCCTTAAAGCCTCATGTGTTGGGACATGTTCATCCTAAAGCATTTTCTTGGACTAACCTACATCTGTATGGTTTGAAACAACACCCAACAAAATAAAGTTTGTGTCGCTATAAAGATTGGTATATGAAATATTAGGATAATTGAGCATTAAAGGATAAATCTTAAGAAATTGGTTCCCACTCAAAAGGAATGGGAAGTAAGCACATATGCAATGATGAGTGATCAAAAGCACTGATATAAAAGAGTAATGAGACATATTTTAAAGTGAGCTATAAAAAGAGGATGTTCCTGGACCTATAATATTTCTTTATATTAAGTAAATTAATCAAAAGACATATATGTTAAGAATATTAAAACCCATTAAAGTAGGTTCAATAGAATATAGGATGTAGAGCCAAGGTTGAGTGTAAATAGCACACCCTTACATAAATAAGACACCCATCATGTTACTTGTGTGGAAATTGTGCACCAAGGTGAATATAACACCATTGTGTATTCTTGTGTATTGGGCATAAATTCCAAAATACACTACTACCATAGAAAATAATAGTAAATCAATCACATGTGAAAATAGAGTAGGAATAATTAAGGTTTAGTTCATCTTAAGTTCAATCATAAAAGGAGATATAAATGTCCCAAGCATGGCTACTGGGGTCAAGGGACCTATTTATAGTGATATCAAAAATTTGAACATCACACACAAGAAAATCAAATGATAGTAAGTGTCACTTTGAAAACAATTCTCAAAAGGATACAATGAGGATATTTATTTTAGGTTCACGTCTCATCATACAAAAATTATGCTTTAGTCAACAAATTCTGAAATAAAATTGAAAGGGTGCACATGCCTTTTATCCTATAGAAGAATGTCTAGGGTCAGACCCTAGGTGCAAGCTAGGGCACCAAACACATAATAACAATTTCACAAAAATACCAGGAGTAATTTTCCATTAAACAAAAAATCCATATAAATTAATTACTAAATATGATTGATAGTATTTGAACCCATATAGATAAATTGTTTATATACTTATTTTTGTAGAAATTTCTCGTCGATAGGTAATTATTATGAATTTACAACATCATTGTATTTCATTCAAATTATAAAAATTAAACTCATGATAAATCACTGAAACATCACCACATCATGTGATAAGGGTAGTAGGGTGACATGGACATAACTAATTATCTATCTTTAGTATTCATGTGTACTAAAATCAATTAGGCATGAAAAGACATATTTGCCATTCATAGATGATCTTAACATTGGTAGAAAATTTGAAGTTGTGGTGAACTGGAGATATAGCCAATATATGTGGTTGTCCCTGAATCCATAAGTCCATACTGCTCACTAGGGGTCAATAAAATCATCCATGGATCCTACCCTAGATGGCTAGCACATGAGGAGTTGGGGATGCCTACTCAACTAAGCTCCTTCCACAAGGAGTATCTAGGGGACTTCGCCACAATCCAAAGAAACTATGTGTGCAAACAATTGATACATGATTGTAGGAGAAAGAATATCATCCTAAACCTTCACAAAGATGTAGACGGGGTTCACTTTGATGGTGGAAGGTGAACTAGGGGATATTGGAGGAAGAGAAGGATGCGAAGAGCTTACATTGGTTCTCTACCCAATACTAGGTGTAGATACATAGGTTCCATGGTGGTGGTATGGATCTATGTGTCATGTTGGAGGAGAAGAAAATAAAGTTTTGGGGTTTTATTCATGAGCTAGATATATGATTTTTGTTTGGGGTCACTAAGTGTAGAATAGTGAGAGGGGGAAAAGGAAAGAATTTTGGAATGAGATTGAAGAGAAAGTGAGATAGGGGAGAGAGAGATTTTTATGTGCACTACTCATGGGAGATTTAGGTGATGTACTAGTCCCTCTGATCCTATCACATCTAACAGCTCACAAAAGAGCATGCACTGGTTAAAACTCTGAAGTTTCACGCAACAATAGCTTTTAGGAACAAAACTAATTTAACCAATTTTATATCTCGCTACTTTATGAACTTGTTGTTTTTTTCCATTATTTTAGTTAAGCCATCAGACCACACCTGAACGAAATGAGATTGACACCTAGACTAATTAGAATATGTAGGATCCTAATTCCATATATATTTTTGTTTTGGAAATGTTCCTCAAGTAATTTTATACACTAGAGTTTTTTTGTATTATTAGAAAATTTTAAAATGCACATTTCATAATCATATTTGGTGTTCTTGTTCATCATGATATTATATTAATTGAAGAGAAGTTTCACCCACTTAATTTTACGACCTTTTTTGTTTAACCCAATTCACCACTAAGTCCATTATATGAAACTTTCTACAAATTTATGCAACCTAACATATTCCAACTAGTAACAAATATCTAAATAATATATACTAAATGTTCTTAGAATATCTCAACTAATAACTCATATGTAGGAATATTTATTATTATTTGTGACTTGTTGGCTATTTGAGTGTATTGAACAAATATGCAACATATGGGTTTATGTACCTATTTATGGAATGGAATCTATAGTTAGATATATGGCCTTATGTTACCCTAAGGTTAGTTATTTTACCTATTACATTATTCATTATATTTCACTACATAAGACAACTGCATTAGTTGTGACACCCACACCCACATTTGTAAAAAAAATTACTTACTTTTTTAATCTAGGATTACATACTTTGTCTCATATTAGCATATGATGCTCAAGTCTTAAATATCTGAATATGCTAATTCCAACCCAACTTTTTATATTTTGTTTCCAATCAATAAACATATCATTTTCTTGTATTCGATCAACTTTAGAAAATTATAGTTTCTCATATCAACAAAATTTCTAAAGAGTACCATAAGAAATATCAACTATAAAAATCCACCACATGTAAATACAATAATATCATTAGTAATCCTACATATAGTCTCGGGGGCCTTATTTATTAATGCTGAGCTAAACATTAGGTTCTTGTTTACTGATCTTTGTTTCTAATTTCGTCTGTTTAGCAAAATTTACATTATCATCCTTCCCTTTGGAGAAATTTTTAATAAATATTCTATTGGAAATTTAATGTAGAACCACTCATGAAAAGTTGAAGTTGTATTAAGAATTTGATAGAATTCTTTTATAGCATGAAATTGCTATTATAGCCTGTATAGATGGTTGGATGGACACTATCGGTGCACATGGGATAGCATTGATGAAGAAGTGGCAGCATCACAAGTGTAGTCGAATGAGGTATAGTAATAGAAAGCCACAAGGTAGAAATGGTAGTTGGGGCAATTTGAATCTATTCTAGGGATGATAGAGTTTGAAGAATGTTTCCTCATAGGGTTGACCGTTGTCAACATGTGTTCTTTCTCATGAGTTGACAATGGTGATCACTACTCCTCCATAATTAATCCAATATCTATAGTCACGCATTGGTCTTTGTCTAATTTCATTTAAGAGGTATACCAATTAATCAGGCCAATATATGAAAATTGGGGGAGTATTATTACAACAACAAAAAAGATTTATACTTCCATAAAACCAAACAAATATTTTCTTGCAATGTTTGTTGTCATGATCAATGACAAAAGATTTAAGAACTATTATTTTAACTCATTATTGTTAAGAATATTTTGTTAAAGAATTATCCATAAAAAACATAGTCGTACGCGAGACACACGTCATTGCCGTATCATGCTAGGTGGGTGGTCTTTAAGGTGAAACTATATATGACATGTGGACGTTTTGTTGCTATAGAGCATATTTTGAAGATAATGCTAGATTAAGTGGTAATACAAACAAAACTGTGAACACCTTGGATATCTCGTTGCTTAGGTCATGGGATGGGTTTGTTGTGAATGTCCACATTATATTGCTACGATGGTCCTGGTATGTCAATGGGCGCTCAAGAGATTCTTAACTATTTTGTCAACAAAAAAACCCGGCTATTATTTGCAGTTGAAGTACTATATATTAACGAAGGTGTCCTCTTTATTGCTAGAGGGGTGCTCCTCTCTGTACAATGTACATCTGCTACCTACGTATAGGGCCTAACCTACAGGCTCAGGCAGTCTAGCCAATGAGACTGACGAAGTTTCAAGAGATGCAACAGTGCTCCTCTCTGTACAATGTACATCTGCCACAAGGACGGACGCTAGGCGTTATCTAACCAATGACATTTCTATCTATGACATTCCAGTACTCATCTGTTTATCACAGAAAAGGATTTTTAGACCAACAAAAACTGTGCCCTTTAAATTTCAGGATTTGTTTGTTTCCGAGTTTTGGTTATCGCAAGGTACATCCTTCAACGTAGAAAAAGTAGTCCATCAGCGTGGCGCGGGCAGATGGCGCGGGCAGACAAGTATGATACGTTGCATCGAAAGCAGATGGCGCGGGCAGACAGGTACGAGCATTCCATTGGACCAATGAATCTGTGCTCCTCTCCCCCACTGACTCAGCTGTAGATCGCAAAGCGGTAGTCATACCCACCCGAGCTTTACCCTGCATTTTGTACAACTGTGCATTTTATACATTTGCAGAAGAGAAAAGCAAAGAAAAGTTGACATGTTACTATATACTATGAAGTGGGTACGATGCAGTTTATGATATGAGATTATATAGCCTCATTTATGTCCTATTTTTTCATAGAAGGATGGGATACAATTTATGATATTATTTTCATAATTACAAGTAGACTTTTAGATGGAAAGAGTTGCGAGGTTACATACATAGGGTGACCATTAGATCGGGCTATAAACTAGTTCAATGCATGTGCCTGCCCGTATCATCTAATTAAAAACTAAACATATATTACATTCAGAACTAGTAGCCAAATATTCATATTATCACATGTACAACTATATTCAATCATTTATGTGTTTAAAATATAAGCAAAATATATCTCTCTTGTGATAAAGTTCTCTAAAAAGTCTCAATATTTTTATATAAGATGTCATTGATTGACTTTATTAAACTGTGAGACATAAATTTGTAAGATGTAATGACTTGAGAATAGTCATCAACACAAAGTTTTCACAACAACTTATATATTTTAGTCTTGTCGTAATCTACTTTTAAGACAAGCATCTAATAAAGACGAGCGAAAGACATGTGTGTTATACCGTTGAATCAATATAATACGTGATTATAGAATAATTATGACATAATGAGTTGGTCGATATCTATTCTTATTTGCAACATCAGAATTGTTGGATAACATTTTCGTGTGAGTTTAAATTATCATTTTTGTATATATTGATGACTAATATATAGTTAGCATTCAAAATAAGATACACATTATCCAATAAAAGAGGGACCGGTTTGTAATTCTAAAAAATAATAAAGAAATTTATATGTAGCCCCCTTTAGGGACTTTCTCATATAGTACAGACGAGTCTCCTTACACAATATTATTTAAAAAAAAAGATAGAAAATTGTAGTGTATACACATAGGAACCGATTCGTAATTCTAAAAAAATGATAGAAGACACGTGCTATGCAAGTGTTATACAGTTGAATCAATATAATATGTGACCATATAATAATTATAGCATAATGAGTTGGCCAACGTCTATTCTTATTCTCTACAATAGATTTTTAGATAAGATTTTTGTTTGAGTTTGAATTATCAATTTTGTGTCTCTTGATGACTAATATGTAGTTAGAATTCAAAATAAGATACACATTACCCGCTCAAAGAGGGACCTATTAGTAATTCCAAAAAATAATGATGATGATTGCATTCAACCCCTCCATGGACTTTCTCATATAGTTTAGATGAGTCTCCTTACATAATATAAAATTTTGAAAAGAAAAGACAAAAGTGTAGTGTACAAACATAGGGACCGGTTTGTAATTCCAAAAATAATGGAAAACTACATTTAGCACCCTCTATGGGCTTTTTTGTATAGTATAGATGTGTCATCTTATACAACAAATAATTTTAAAAAGAAAATACAGAAGTATAGTATACACACAAGGACTTGTTTGTAATTATAAAAAATAATGGTAAAAATTACACTCAATGCCCTCTGTAAGCTTTCTTATATAGTATAGATGAGGCTCCTTATATAATATATAATTTTAAAAAGAAAAGACAAAAGTGTAGTGTACACATACATGGATCTGTTTATAACTTCAAAAAATAATAGAGAAAATTATATTCAGCCTCCTTCATGAGCTTCTTATACATTGTAGATGAGCCTCCGTATACAATATAAAATTTTAAAAAGAAAAGACAAAAATATAGTGTACACACAGATCGGTCTATAATTTCAAAAAATAATAGAAAAAAGTTATTCCTCTCCCACAACCTTTCTTATATAGTATTGTATTATACTTTATAATTAAAAAAAAGATAAAAGTGTAGTGTATAAACACATAACCGATATAAAATTTAAAAATATATAATATATATGGTGATACGTCACATTTACGACGTGGTACACAATTTGCGTCAAAAAATACCTCCTCAGCCTACCATTTCCTAATAAACAATTAAAAATAATAAAATAGGTGACAATACATAGATTAGAAATGTAAAAAAGAAAAAAATTGAATTGCATACCAAGTAGGCACCCTAGTTGCTAAAACAGCAAACACACAAGTTTGTCAGCTGCCTTGTCAAAAAAAATCTAAACTGTGTGCCAAGCAGGAACCCTTGCTGCTGAAGAAGCAAGTACACAAACACATGAAAAGTAGACACACATGCACGTCACTTGCCTTTATTTATAGACAAGTACACAAATATGTTAGCTGTCTTATTAGAAGAAAAAATCTAAACTGTGTGCCAAGCAGACACCCTAACTACTGGAGAAGCAAACAAGCATGTACGTGAAAAGTAAGCACACAGATACAATTGATCAAAGTTGACTTTTATAGATAGATAGAATCAGATTTACTACTAATGTACTTCTTATGTATGCATCAACTCTATATTTTAGTTTAAAATAAGACATGACTGGAGCAAAAACCAAAAATATACTTGATCACATTCTTAGGCATGAGCATGTTTACGACTTATATATAATAAATACTTACAAAATTTAATATAAAATCATGTATAAGTGAACACTTGAGTACACTCACAATAGTTTCATCACAACCCAAATTAAGATAACATGCAACCTGACTCCCTCAAACATATAACATTTTTCTTCTTATAATATACCCATTAAAAGAAAACAACTTGGTTGACAAACTCACTCCAACATGTCGCATCTAATTAATAAAAATATGTATGTTCCCCTTCTTAGTTATGTGCATAGATAACATATGAGAAATACTCATAATAATTCAAAGACAACTCATTAAAAAAGAAAAACTCGACCAACTGCTAGCTGACAGTTAACTTGTAGTCAATTTCCAAAACTATACATGCTCCATTCTTAGACATATCTATCTTGACAACTAATTATTTACACGCATCATCCTAAAACATAACAACATGATTAATTCCAGATGACTCTTTTTCAATATGTAGTGTGTTAATACTAAATTGATTCTTCTCTAAGAAATAGTAAGCATAAACACATAGATTAATAGGACAAATAAACCAACAAACATGTTGTTGAAGTATGTAGATATACTTCTAAAGTACTTATTCTTGATACTAAAATATGCTTACATAATTCATAGACTACAGTGTGTAAAATACCAAAAAGCTCATACTTATCCCTAAAAAAGAATTTTTTTTTGAAAAAACACAGAAGCAAGTCTAAATAAATAAAATAGTAATCCTAAAAAGCAAAACATACAGCAAACTAGAAGCAACAAACTATACTAAAAGACATGAAAATATATTGGACAATAATTTTTATACAACCATTAATAAATAGATGAACAATTAATATTTTGTTGACTCCTTTGTACCTAGAGGTAAAAAAATGTACAACAAGACTGGTCAAACAAATATACAAATATGTGAAAGTAAAGTGGAGAGAAGAATAGAAGACAGAAAGAAACAAAATATTCATCCTTATCATGTTTCATTCACGCTCATGTATTCTAGTCTATAAAACAGGATATGTGAAGGAAAAGAAAGCAACCAAATAAAATGGTGAAAAAAATGAAGCAAGCAGCTGGAAAAGAAAAGCAAGCAAACAACCATGTCATCAACTATTATTTATATGGTAGTAGATGATAGATAATATATGAACAATACTCATAATAATTCAAATAGAATTGTCAAAAAATAAAAACTCGACTAACTGCTAGCCGATAGTTAACTTGTAGTAAATTTCCAAAATTATACATGCTCCATTCTTAGGCATATCTATGTTGACAACTATTAATAATTTACACATATCATGCTAAAAGATAAAAACATGATTAATTCCACCCGACTCTTTTCAATATGTAGTGTGTTACTACTAAATTACTTCTTCTCTAAGATAGTAAGCATAAACACATAGATTAATAGGACCAATAAACTCACAAACATGCTGCTAAAGTATGTAGATATACTTCTGAAGTACTTATGCTTGATACTAAAATATGTTGACATAATTCATAGAGTACAGTGTACAAAACACCAAAAGGTTCAAACTTATCCTAGAAAAAGAAAAAATATATGAAAAAACACAAAAGTAGGTCTAAATAAATAAAATTATAATCCTAAAAAGAAAAACACACAACAAACTGGAAGCAAAAAACTACACTAAAAGACATTCAAATATATTGTACAATAATTTTATATAACCCACTAATAAATAGATGAACAATTAATATTTTGCTAACTCCTTTGTACCTAGAAGTACCAAAACGTACAACCAAACTGGTGAAACAAACATACAGATTTGTGGAAATAAATAAGAGAGAAGAATAGAAGACAAAAAGCAACAAAATATTCATCCCTGTCATGTTTCATTTGTGCTTATGTATTTCTATCTCTAAAATGAGATACATGATGGAAAAGAAAACAACGAAATAAAATGGCGTAAAAAAATGAAGCAAGCAGTTGGAAAAAAAAAGAGCAAGCAAACAACCATGTCATCTGCTCTTATTTATATGGTAGTAGACAAAGATATATATGTTTTTTATTAATAAGACATATACATATATCATTTTTATAATAATATCTATTATATAGTAATTACAAAAGGATGTCTTCTCAGTGTGATTGGTAGAAGTACCCGTTAATAAGTTTGAGGGTTCTAAAAGAAACTAGTGCATATAACTAGTTGTCATAGACTACACTTAGAACTTGGACCCAAGAGGCAAACTCGATAAGTGAATATAGAATAGAACACATCTACGCATATCCCATGTATACCTTGATATGAGCATCAGGCCGAGGCGTAACGTGTTTTAGAAGGCTCATGCTCATATTGTAAACTAGATCATTAGTCAAATTTATGCTCTAAATAATGTCAGCAAGTAGTGTCCTAATCTTCCACACATAACAATCTTTAGTTTTAGGCCAATCCAATTTCACATAAAAATGAATATTTTCAACACAAATAGATGGACATGTATATCATAATAAAGTTAATCAAAGATGTCTTATATAAAAATATAATTTGAAATTGTGGAAAAATATTACATATAAAATATGCATACATATGCATGTATGTGTTTGTGTTTATATATATATATATATATATATATATATATATATATATATATATATATATATATATATATATATATATATATATATATAGACACACACACACATAGAGAGTATGTGTATAAATAGATGGATAGTTGATAGATATATTTTTATGTGTAATAAATATGAATATCCACATTTTGTGATCTATTCCCACCCTAGGTTGGGCCAAGTTTGTATAAAAATAATTGTCAAAGCTCTTCCCCTCTATATAACTTATATGAGGCAGAATCAGATTGTGTTATGTGTGTATGGACACAGGTTGAAAGAGTTGGCTTGATTAGATACTCACCCCACGTACAAGTCTCACAACTCCTCATTTTTTATTGAATATAAGGGTCATATATGTAATTATAAAAATAAAACAAATTGCATTCCATGTGTTCTTTAGTGTATATAATACAACAGAGGGGCCTATTTGTAGATATAAAATTAATACCATGCATTACATGTCACCCCTCCAAGACTCTTCATATATAGTATTGATATGTGTCTATTATTTGTATTAGGAATATATAATTAATATATTACATGAACAGACTCAAACCTAACCTAAAATTTAGATTTGTTCCCTTGTCCAAGTATACGCAAAAAAATTCAACAACCTAGGATAAAAACAAATCAACATCTTAGTTGAAAATATGAGGTTGTGCAAGAATCTATTCATACATGCATATTCATCTTAGTTTAGGTCATATTATTATCTTACTTTAGCATATCGCTCATGCATTTTACTGTCATTTATGTTTACTTATATTTTTTCTATTTCAAGTGATTTTATTAGGATTTGACGTGGTGTTGTGTTTCTTATTGCAATACTAGATGAAAGGAAGAGAGAGATCCTCTCAATCCTTCAAAACAATGATTTTGAAGATGATCTAAGTCCCAAGTCATCATTTAAATACCAACATCTTGAGTAATATCTGTGGGTTTGCTGATGCATGTTACACTATCTCCAAGAGATTGAAAATGAATGATTGGACCTCCAAAACATTATATGATGCATCTAGATGCCTAACTGACATCTCCAATGAGTGACTAAACAAATACTTAGCATGATAATCAACATATAATTAGACGGACTCAAGCCCATCCAACAAATTGACCAATAATGGATAAAGTAATCACAGACTTTGAGTATAATTTTTAGGTGATTGGATGGCATGTCTAAACCACCAGATTATACTTCTTCCCCAGAATTGACAACATGTGTGAGACAATCAATCTACTCTACTATTTTACCAATTGACACCCCATGGAGACTCCCTATTGGATCATGATGACCAACTGACCAGAGATTGCCAGTTTGATGATAATGAGATATCTCAAAAACTTTCAAGATGACTTTCAATGACTATATTGGGGTGTCTATGTCACAAAATTAGACTAATCACCACAACAGACCATGATTGTGCCTTTTCTCCTTCTAGTTACATGATTTTTCTTTCTCTTCTTCCCTTGTTCCCCACAACTTGATATTTGCATTTTCTACTATAACTAAATATTCATGCATATATTCATATTATGATTCATTATTTATTATCTTACAATTTTATTTGGTCAATATTTTGCTTGTGTGTTAGTTTATCATATCAAGAAATCCTTGACCAAAATAGCATATGTTGGTTGTTTTGTTCTAATCCCTTGATGAAAAGTTCATATACGAGATTATTAAGGTGATGGGTGTATGACCTCCATTGCATTACGATAGTGAGTCTAAAGTGATATATGTCCATATGAATTTATAGTTGCAAAGATCATACTTGGATACCACCTTATTCATTAACTCTTGATTGTTCATATGAAGCAAGAGAATGAATATAGGGACTACAATGGTGAAACCTATTTGTGCTAATGTTTTAATTTTTTGATAAATTCATTTTTAGAATGATAAAATAGTATGTTTATAGACTTTTCATATGATAAATTCCTCTTTAATCTTGTTACTTAATATTTATAATTGTATTACTCAATGGTCTAGTCTTTTTGTGATAATACTAGTTCTATAGTAATTTAATGGTCAATAGATTCTTAAAATTATCTGTTAGGACCTAACCCTAAAATGTACTACCATAAGATTCATCTTATTAAGGGTGAGATTTTGTATCAATAGTCTAGGAACAACAAGGATTTATTTATCATTAAACCTGGACATGATAAAGTCACATCATATTTTAGTGCAAATGTCATAGACAACATATTCATTGATCATTTTAATATAAATCAAACTAGTCTAAAATTTTATACTATAGCATACATTTACAATTTAATTCTCTTTGCTATTTGACTCTTGGTTATATGTTTTATAAGATATATTTATAGTGCATGTGATTATCCAAAAGTGTTGACGTAGCAATCGATCTCGATCTAGATATTGACATTGCCTACCACAGGAGTATGCGTGAAAATGGGCTCACAAGAGGAAACTTAACACATGTTAGAAGCATCACTGACTACATAGAGAGAGCATCAAGTGACATTGGAAAGAGTTGTAGATCAAGAACAGATCCATGTAGTATGGGAAATAGAGTGATAGAAATAGTTAGGGAGTTCTCAACCCCTAAAGTTATAGAAATTTGCAATATTCCTACCATCCATCCCATCAATGCAACATTGACATTGGAAATCAAGATGCAAATAGTGTAAATGTAAAGACACAATATTTATGATCAAACTTTTACAAAATTATATCATAATATATAATCCAATTGTGTGTACATGCATGCTTTACAATTAGAAACATAGATGCCTATATGTATGTACTACAATTAAAACATAAATGGGACCTATCTACTCTTCATCAGAGGATATCTCTTAGACGTCTCTTCTAGGTCTTCCATTGATCACATGTCCATGAATTCCCATAGGTAATAAATCCACAAATTGACCAATGATAAACCAAAAGGTCGGCAAATGCTAGTACTATATCCATATTATTGAAATATGTGCAAGATAAGATTTATATGCATTGTAAAAGTTAGGAAGGAACTATTTGATGGACTAAAGGCTAAAAGTAAGAATTCCAATATCAAGTTAAAGAAGACTTCTATACAAGATTATCAACTAGGTAAGATTCAATATCCCAAATATGCAAAATTTATCCAAACTACTCACAAAGTATATCAATTTTAATTTATTCAATTTGAAACATATTTGGCACCTTCCTATCAGATTTTTTATAGGGCTAAGTAACTTGTGTTCTCACACTCTAGAAGAAAATGTTACTAGCACCTTATAATCTATCCCAATTAACTGGGGGACAACTAATTATATCCATTGTGTATTGTTGTGGGGTACTTGGACCACTCAAGTGAGCCAAAGCTCTGCAGGGACAAAGCCTAAGGGACCAAAGTCCACATGAGTCAAAACTCTAGGAGATCAAGTTCAGTGCCAAAATTATTATGAAAATATTTAATCAATTACAAAATGAGGATGGTGAAATATAATAAAGGATTTCAAAGCTATTTCAAATTCACCACAAATCAAGATTTATGAGTACAAATCAAGAGGGAAGATAATTCGATGATCGAACTAAAATCTAGTACCTCAAGGCTTTATATATTATACAAATCACATTTATTTGTAAGCTAGTTCCTTGATGTTTAGGGCATATTTGGTTCTCATGTTTGATATAGCTGGTAAAAAAATCATTTATTAATCATAAAGTCCCTATTGAATGAGTAATTTTATATCTTCTAAACAAGAAGCCCAATTCCATTGGGATTTTAATCATGAGGAAACTTTCCACATAAACAAATATAGAAAATACTAGATCCATCATTTATGAACATAACATATCTATTTTTTTATCCTCTAACTAATTCTCATATCAATTTCTTTTAATATGATTAATATTTTCCATTCTAAATTCAGTAGTAGACAAGTTGAGGGCATTAGATGTGTTCGAGGTCTCATCAAGGTATGACAAATGATACTTAGATGAGAAACTAGATTTGAAAGTATTATTTAGAGCAAGAGTATATTATTATTTGAGAAAGAGGAGAATTACCTTAGGGACTAAGTAGAATCAAAGAAAAAATAATTTTTCCAAATAGATGAATGAAATAGGGAATGAAGGGTAACTCAGCATATGAAATCAAGATTAGGAGAATTTAAAATTATAGCCCTACATAGATTTAGTACTCAAAATCAAGTATGTTACAATCATCCACCCCTTAAAGAGGAATTCATACTTGAATTCAGTACTTCAATGGTCTAGATAGGAATTACTCTCCATCCCTTAAGAATATCCAACTAGAAATCTAAATAGGAATTTGAACTGCAATGTAGTATCCTTCACAAAACTGTAAGTTTGAACAATTTCATGCAAGTCTCATATAGGGTTTTTCTCATACTTCCTTGATTGTGACTTATCTCAAGAAATTGTTGATAAGAATCCGTAAAATTATTTTTCTTTGTACATATAGTATCATAAAGAACATAATTTATTTTATGGGAAAATTTTTCAATGCAAAATGGAAAATGGCCAAAATTAATGCAACAACTAAGTCACAATGACCTCTTAACACCATTCACCGTATTGACTACTTGACTCTATTGTGAAACTAAGATTTCCTTAAAACCTAAAGTGTTATGACCGTATCTGAGCTTAATGTGTAAGTTAGGGTTTATGTGGATGACTACATGCTTAGTTATATTGTTCATTGATTGAACATGATTAATGATGATATCTCAATCATGATATGTTAAACCTAATGAGAACCCCAAGTATGTTATCTCTTTGTATAATTAGGGTTTGAGAAAATATAAACCCTAGTCAGATGAAATTAGGGTTTTCACCAAATTGGATCACGTTGTGGAGAATGAGACAGGTATGCAAAGGATAATGAAAACGGTAGTTGAAGGATAGGATAACATAGCCGTGGTGGGTAGCATGGCCATGGTAGGTCGTTGGTGGCACTGGCATTCTAGACCACACGACCGTTTTGAAAGAATTGAACTATTGACCAACTTTTATACTAAAATCTGATGAAACAAATGCACCACGGCCGTGGTATGTAGCACGGCCATGCTGGGTCCATCTTAGCACGGTCGTGGCAGCTAGCATGGCCGTTCTGGGGCATTTTCTCTTCAACTGACTGTTCTGCAGATTTCTGGATAGCAGTGCACTATTCTATTTTTAGTTATTTAATGGTAATTCCAAATAATCTAAAATTTTAAATTATTCTTTATAACTCATTTAAAAATAACACGTAAAAATTTCATAATTTTTGGAGAATGTTTGATCTCTTAAATACAAGAATTACAGTAACTTTGTTATGACAGAAAAATCTGCTAAATAAGAAAAAGTTTCGTGAGGGGTCAATGTGCAATTGACCCAAGCAGCTCAATTTCTCTATACTGTCAACCTAACACATTAAGAGATCTCATAATTCTTGATTCAATTCAGAGAAACGAAATCCTAGAGAGAGGGAGAGTTAGGGTTTGAGAGGAGAAAGTGATGGAGATGCTGACCTAGGGTTTTGCGGTGTGAGGAATGATGAAATCATGTAAGTTTAGCTTCTTTGGATATAGTTTCATGGTGAATCTTCTCTCAGATGTCAATATTCCATCCCTCCCCTGATTGGATTCAAAATCATATCAAATCAAGTCCTTTTCTCACTCTTTCTCTCCTAATCTTCAAATCTAGGGTTTCTGAGTTGAAAGGAAGAAGAAAGTGGTGATTGCTAGGGTTTTGATATGGATTCAAGATTTTCAGATATGGGATACATTTTTAAGTTGTTTTACAGCTTAGGGTGAGTGGGTAAAACAATATTTTAGTCAATTTTACTCAATTAGATGGTTTTAAATTTATATTCTTGATTTCTCCCTAGATGACAATAAATGAAAAGAACAGTTCTTGAATTCAGTTTATAAAATACTTCAATTCATGTTCCAACTATGATCTGAAAATGTTCATATGATGACATGGATATAGATATCTATGTATCTTGAATACTAAAGAATTAATAAGTTTATTGAAAATCTTTTGAAGATTTGAATTTTTAAGTTATTCGGGTGCTTGAACAACATATTAGCTAAAATTCAGATTTATGCTTATATGATTTTACATATGTTCCTAGTGCATATAATTCTACATGTTCAACCTCTTGATTTGATATATGGACAAATAGAGTTTCTGATTTTCACAACACATATCCTATGAATAGCAAATAATCAAGGATGGAAACCCAATCTAGTATACTTTTACAAGTATGCATATCTAATTTAGTAGTAAATGGATGATTGAAATGATTCATGTGATATTGTGGGATTTTATATGAATATTATCTTATATGCATACATGCTTTGTTTAGGAGATTCATATTTTCTAACTCAAATACTTGTCATGAAATGCATATGTTGTTATGCTATTGGAAGTGGAGAGATATGACATTCCCTAGATAGGTATGTTATCGATGCCATGCATAAATGTGAGAAATGTTGAATGAGAATATTTATATTAGTAGACATGATATATGTTTGAATACATGAGAAGTGATATATGTGCATGAGTAAAGAGAAACCCTAAGAAAGGGGTAAATAATATGTTAAGCATTCAGTTCAATATCATCAGTGATTTCAATTCAATAGTCTGAGTAGTCATTAATATACAAAGTTAAAAGAGATCAGTCTAAGAGAAAGATATAATCAAAGTTACAGTAATAATAGTAGCCCTAAACACTGTAGATTCCCTATGAGAGGTATGTGATGTAGGGATGAAATGATCTAACCCTGGAAGTGTCTAGTATACGGGGGTCGGATTGTACTAACAGGTGGTACGGGGGACGAAGCCCTAGTGGAAGTCTCCTTAAAAATATAGTATGTAGTGTCCAACATCAACCAGAGATCCTAGTGGCACTAGAGTACAGAAAAGCCAATAGGTGGCTTGACTCTCCGCCAGTGTGCTCAGGTTAGAGGAGGAGTCTAGTTTTACGGCCCATAGGTGTGCCGAGGCCAGAGATCCATTTTCCTATTGCAAACCAGCAATGTCGTTAGGCTTAGCATCCTGGGTGTGTCACCTAAGTCTTGTACAGTGAGATCATATTTTGTTACGATTCTTCATATGTAGAGTACACTGCATATGATCAGGGCATAAGCTAAAATATGATAATAAAAGTTTAAAGACTTTTTTATAAGTAAGAAGAGTTAAGAAAGATTTGATTTTAGTTTCACAACAGTTGTTCTTTAAATGTAATATTGAATATAGTGAGGATTATATTTTCATACTTGTTTTTTTCTTATGATGTAGGCTTCAATGTTATTAGTAAGTTTTTGAACATCTAGTCTTTTAATTTGAAATTACTATATTTTTTTATTTTAATTACCCAAGCATGATAAATGTATGATTCAATACTTTAGACTACATTATTGTTTTACTCATTCACTGAGCGAGTAGGCTCACCCCTCTACTAAATTTTTTTTAGGGAAACCTTGGGGATTGAAGATATCATTGCATCAGAGTAGATCTACCACAAGAGTTAAGTATGAGTATAGTTAAGTTTAGTTGGTCCTTGTCACTCTAGGTCCTTGTAAAGAAATAAGAGAGAGTTGTAAATAACGATGTATAACATTATTCCTCTTTTAGCAATATATGTGAATCAACAAGTCTTGTGTGCTTAAAAGTATGAGAAACATAATCAATGTTCATACATGCCTTTTTACTATTGAAATCAAATTAGAGAAATAAATGTTTAGATTTACTTGTAAAGTTAGTTTATGTGGTTCAATGAGAGAAAAAAAAGAGTTTGAAAAAGAAGAAAAAGTTAAGGGTGATCTTTATATTACGATAAATCCTCAATTTGTGCCCTAATCTCATGATTAATGGTAATTGTGAGATCGGGGTGTAACAACTTGGTATCAGATCTTAGGCTGAGTTGTCAAGGACCATTAAGTTAGGAAGTTTGAGTCATAAGTGTGGCAGATAGGATTTGTTATGATGTTAGCTATGGGGATTTGAGTATTTGGATATCCTGACCGGTATCTAAGTACTTGGATCAACCAGTATCAAGCTACTATGTCTATTCTTTCATATATACCCTCGCCAGGTATATAGTGGAAGGATGGTCTAGAGAGGAACCCTAAAAATATTAGGGTTAGAAACAAGATAAGTAACATGAATTAAGAGCATAAATATAAAATGAGATGGAACTTTCATTTCATATCGTTGTTTTATTGGAGATGAATAGAAAGGCTCTTATATGTTTGAAATCAGATATTCAATATTTTGAAATATATATGGGTCTTTAATATTTGTTGTACACTATGCAGTTGTAGCATTTATTGATTACATTCTTTGTAACAAGTATACTAGAAATGATCTTTGAATGAGATTTCCTAAGTGGATAAGGTTTCTTCCACACATTTGAGATGAATAGGAGTTGAGTAATCCTGAGTAGCTCTTGGCTTCAGGACTACAGGTTCAACCTAGTCCGGATGGTAGAATGCATTACTGGGATCTAATGACTCCTATTAGTAGCATAATAAGAGTAAATTCTAGATAAATTAGATCCAAATTCTAGTATGAATGTATATACTCCAAGATTTTGAAGTATAAGGGAAAGACTGGGATAACTAAGAAGTAAGAATTAGTTGGAATTGATATATGAGATCCAACTTTGGGGCCTCATATGAGAAACCCTTAATTGGGAATAAAGGAACACGACATAAGGTTCAGATTAAGTTTAATTATTAGTATTATATGAACTCTAAATATGAAATATGGAAAATATATGAGAAATGTATGTAAGGGGCCAAGATAGTAAGAATCAATCATGAGGAATGGATTATATAACTGAGTACAATGTTTTTATGTACTCCAAAGCAAAGGGAAAATAGAAGAAAAGAGCTAAGTATACAATAAGTACATAGAAGTGAAGAGTCTTCAGAAGAGTTAAAGTGAAGAGAACTAGATGAGCATGCAAATCATAAAACTAGGATAAGAAACTTAGTTGAAACAAAGAGAAATGTTGGAAATAATGAGCTTGATTAAGGAATGAGGGTTATGATATAATTGAGAGCATGGAATGTATACCTTTATTAATAAGTTTAATACATTGATCCTTACTGCCTTTGGATTTTAAGTCTCTATAGAACAACAAACTAGTTTCTAAAAGAAGAACAAAAGTGTAGCTAAATAAATGAATAAATCATACAAAGGTAGACTATATTCAAAAAGGAAAAACTTGATTGAAAGAGAAACTATGTTTCACCCATGCATGATACGTTTGATTTAAAATGAAGGATATGTAATGTATTAAACATGAGGTGATACTAGTAGAGAGATTATTGATTTAGAACTTCAACTTCATATTAGTAGAAGGATAAAAGGAAATATATGCAACATAGAATACATGATCATACACATAAAAGAAGCAACATGATCATAAGAGAAAACTAGAAGTTAAAGATGACATGTGGAATAGTAGTATATGGTAAGGGGATTATGGAAAGTAAAGAAGGGTTTGAAACATAATGGAGTACTATAGATTATAAAAGAAAGAGGTTGCGAGATTCAAGAAAGTGCTAATTAGTCAAGTATCCTTGTTGATAATTAATTAAACCTACATATGAGAAATGTATTATTGAATGTTTAAAGATAAGAATTCTAAGTCTCAAAAACATCTTCTCTTTCATATCTTCCTTAATGAGAGCAACATGGGAATGAAGTGATAAGAAAATGAATCATATATGACACATAACCACCATGGTAGAGACATCTAGTGAATGTAATAATGACACACAATATGATGATGAAACCCTAGCACGGTAATTGAGAATGTAATCTATCTGAATGGCCAAGTAAGAGAAAGGAAATTCAATCGATAAGATAAAGAAGACTATAGTAAAACTTGTGAGATCCAAAGTTTGAATTTCAAATTAAGGGAGCAAAGTCACATCACAATAACGTCATGCTTCTGATAAGGACTAAACCCTAGAATGTTTAGAGTTGTAGTAGTTCAAGGGATGTCACTAGTGATTTGACCTTGAATACTTGCATCTCTATAAAAACAAGATCATCAGATTTGCACTATGAGAAGTAAACTAGCACTGATAGTAATCCAAGGTTTAAAGATAGCTAATCTAAAAGGTAGATAAACAATATGGAAATGATTCAGAATAAAGAGTAAGATATAAATTTGAAATGTAACAAGTGTGTTTTGAACAAAAGGAGAAATACAATATGAGTGAAGTGCGATATGAGATAAATTCTTGCAATGATAGAAAGAATGATGAATAATCTATTTGTACCTTGTATGTTTCAATTTTAGGAATGTTTAATCTACATGATTAAAATGAGAAGGATAAGTAGCAAAAAGTAAGTAGTAGTGAATGAGGAGAGAGATAAGAGTAAACAATGGCTTTTAGTAATATGTGAATTTGTTTTTAGAAGTATAAATTGTTGAAGGTATATTAAGGGATGTAAATTGGCTCTACGTATGATTTTAGTATACATGTGCAAGCAATATGTTAATTAAAGGTGTCTGATAGTTGTAGTCATTCATACCAGTAATCCATCTTAGTATTGTATAATTGTGGTATGGTGATATGGGTTGAATATTGATGGAACAAATGAAGGGTTACCCTAAATAAGGTAGTCTTACCTATTCACTCATATGAATAGAAGGGATGATAACCATATTGTATTGATATGTAACCCTAATGAGGTATAGCTTGTTATACCTAGCTTTAATATAACTAAGTGATGGTAATTGGGTATGAATAGTCCTTGAATGACTAATACAATCATGGAGTACTTTGTTACTGTTGTTGAAACCCTAGTATGCTATAACCTGATGGTTACACCTTGAATTATGTGTGGGTTCATACTTGAGAATATTATGGAATGTGATGGTAATGCTTCACCTTATGCATACATAATGCAATGGGGATGTCGTGACTAGTATTGTACAATTGTTGTTGAATCTAGTCTTCCAACTCAAGACTGTTTTGCTATTTGGGTAGCACAATAGTAAAATTCAAAAGAACATGGTGAACTCTCTTTTGTGACTTAGAGGTAATACATAACAATAGAACATAATGAGTCATATGAATTGAGATAGTTGGATCAGATTATCAATATTGAGGTAACACCTCAAGAGTATAAAAAATATATATTGAAATGGTTGTTTCTCTCTCTCTCTCTCTGCTATGATTGATTGTGACATAGAGAATTTGCTTGTTTTCATTGAGAACTATTTCAAAAATGTTGTGATTAGAAAAGAAATGAAGGACATAATGTTGAAAACTGCTTTCAAGTATGAAATACAAGAATATAATGACATGTAAGATTTCAGAAGCTTAAAATAGACCCTGAATGTACTTTACTTGCATATTTATGTTTCGAGGGTGAAACCTTTTTAAGGGGGGAAGAATTGTTATGACCGTATCTGAGCTTAATGGGTAAGTTAGGCTTTATATGGATGACTACATGCTTAGTTATATTTGTTGGTATGTATTCCCATAGAGCAAGTCATATGATGATTGTAATGGGATACTTTGTAAATGATTTGAATAATAATAAAGGCAATTTCCGATCGATATGTTTAAACTGTTTTTGAGATGATAGTGTAACATGATAGATGTCTAAAGAATGATTTTACTCAATGACGTATGCTTTTAGGTTAAGGACCTAAACGATGAGATCATGCGGATGTTAAGAGTATACATTCTTGTTTGGTCCCTAGTCAGTTGTTATTGTGGAAATAACCATAGACATCAATAACACTAAAGACTAGATTGTGTGTTGGTTGATGACAAGATCTCATTAGTCATGATATAGTGATATCAAACCAAGCACATAGGTACTTGTTAGAGAACAAGGTACCGGACAGACCCACCGTGAGAGTGACACATGGAACCATGACTTAGTAGTCACAGTCATCTCTCATAGTGATGGTGGTGAGTGTGATTCTTAGACCTAAAATCACTACACTCAACACATGTTGTTGGGTACACTTTGACATCATCAAACGCAGTCCTGAAACATGGGTTGTTATAAAGGTGATGATTGGGTGGCTTTGACACATGGGGCTTTTGAGGGGTGAGTGATAGATATGGGATTTGTCCCTCCTAAGGGAGTTTGATGTCCATGGCCACTTGATGAGTAGAATTGAGAAAGGCATGCACATGCACGTGTGAATCAATATGTGATATTGATGTCACACACATCTCACCCAGTCTGCTTTGAGATCAAGGAAATGAATGAACATTGACAGGATGATTGTTCCATGCCTCGAGTTCATTCAGGATATCGGTGACAAAGGAATTATACATTCACTGTAACACCATTCACGGATTGTAGGATTGAAAGTTGTTCTCCAACTTTCTATTTCACTTGGGTAGCACTGATGTGTGACTAGGCACCGCTCTTTGCTTGTGAAGTCATAAGTGTTATGGACTTTCACTGCCAACGTGAAATGGACCTGCAGGGTCACACACATAGGATTTAACCTGGAATAGGAGTTTGTCCACAAACATGTTTAGATTGATTACTAAAGGAGTTTAGTAGTTCAATTAAACACTCAATCAATTGATAGCTCAGTATCATAGTGTTCAAGGTGTTGGACTGATTGATTAGAGTATCAGATTGATTGAAACTACGATTGACTGATTATACACAATCTGCACTCCCAACCAATCAGCTCATGTGATGAACCGATCGGCTGAGCTTGGTGAACCGATCGGCTCAACTGGTGAGTCGATCGGCTCATGGACAGGGTGAAGCGATTCATTCAAGTGTTGAAATGATCAGTTCAAGTCCAACCGAGCAAGTTGGGAAAGTAAGATTGGTGAGAAATTTCCTTTCGTTGCACTTGCCCAATTTGATTGGAACAAGGATTGGTATTTGATACCAATTCGAAACAAAAGAAGAAAAGTCAATTGGGAACTGATCAGGACCACGAACCGACCGGTTCAGAAATGAACTGACTGTTTCATGGGTCCCAACCAATCGGTTGAGGTGTCAACCGATCGAATCAGATCCCCAACCGACCGTTTCAGTTGTGAAACGATCTGTTCATGTTATGCAGTTGGTTGTTTTTGTGGAAAATCTCGAACCCTTCTACTCCTGCTTTAGTCCCATATTGCCCGAGATAGAGAACCATGTCCCATGACCCTCCTATATATATAGGGGTATTGGGGGCTTCTCAAAGTACAACTCAGTGAAACCAGTTGCTCTGTGAAGTTGTCATTCTCTCTGGTTTTGGTAACCGAGAGAGCCCGACCAAGTGCTACCCGATAAGGGAGGCACAACAAGGGAAAGACAACTGCAGAAAGCGACTGCTGGCAGGAGAGTGTGTTGGCGACTAGTACACCTACAGGAGGGTGTGACTCCTTCCGATTCCTTACGGGACAAGGAGATCGGAGTTCCAGGCAGTCCGTATGGACGACTGCAGAGGCGGGAGACCTCTGCCACTTGGAGGACAACTGTCAATCCCGATAGTCCCGGTGAGACCTGGAGTCTTCAGTCCCGGTGTGACCAGGAGCTGCACAGACACCGTCCAAGACTGGAGGTGAAGACCGCGCAAGGCGCGAGGTACTGCCGCCGAGCAAGCCTCGGGACAAGGTATGCATCCACAAACCATCTTTCCTATTGTATAGACGTTGACGCGATTCCTTTTGTTCTGGGTTTTGGGAGAAATGTTTTTGTCTTCGCTGCTTCTCTGCCTCCCGTAAAACCCAACAGCGGTATCAGAGCCACGTCAACTGCTCTATATTTTAGGATTATCGATATGATCAATTTTGGTTTGTCATCTTTATTTATTGCATACGATGCGAATAAAATTGCTTTATGCATGTCCAATCCACAAATCCCAAATATACATATATGATATGTAATATTAATGCACTCGATATGCGTCGCCCTTAAATGAGTTTTGTGGTGGATGTGTAGCATGGTTATGTCCTATAAACCCTATATCTGTGTATGGTTGTATGTGGTTGCTTGCATCTCGATCTGTGCATCGATTCCCTTTTTCGTTTTCCTGATGTAACTCGAAATAATTCGAGATTTCTTTTCCTACCTTTGCTCCCCCGAATGTAACTCGAGGTTTCACAATTCAATTGTAAATAAGATAGATTTTATTTCCTATTATGTCAAAGAAAGGCGGATGACCTGAGACGATCAGTTCAAGGCGTGAACCGATAGGTTGACGTTCCAGACGACCGGTTCGAGGAGCGAGACGAGTGGGTGGAGATCTGAGGAGATGCACAACGACCGTTGAGCCGATCGGCTGGAGGCGCCAGTCGATCGGCTGGTGGCACCTGAACAACCAACTTGATGGCGAGCCGATCAGTCATGGAGATGAGCTGATCAAACCCCGAAAGTCAGGCATAGATTTCATCTTGTACATGTTGCATGTGATGTAGACCTAGATGATCGTGATTCCTCTTGGCTCGCGGAATCACAATAGGATGGCCATAATCATTGCTTTTATCGTTTTGCATTATTTCTATGGGATATAACATGTATATGATACGTACTATATATTGTGGTGATTGGATATGTATATGTATATAAAAACCAAATCCCTCATTAAAATATTAAGTCTTATACGCCTTCCATTAGCGACACACATGGAAAACTCGATCAAACAAGTGTAGGTAACGCCGAAGTGTGGTGCGCCGTCCATCTTGTGGAAGTGTGAAGGGTCGACATGCACATTCTGCCAAAGTAGGGTGCATGTTTACCATGTCGGCTTTTGGGATAGACTTAACTGGTGATTCTTAGAGCGTATAAGCCCAGAGGCACGGAATTTTCATGGCAAGGTGTTGCACATGTTCATTCGTTAAGAGTTGCATATGATGCAATTGGCATGATGGCCTACCTAAATAGTCAAGATTATGGATGATCAACCAAAACTGACTCATGACTTGATGAAATATGGATCTTGACCCACTAGAAGATTGTGCGCTGCAACCTTCCAAATTGATGGTGAGGGCTGTCAATTTGAGTCAAAATAGTGGGAGTGGTAATTAATTAAAGGCCTAATTAACTATCGTCAAATTTTATTCAATCAAATCAAAATGAGTTTTGACAAAATGCAATTTTCTCTTGTAGAATGGCAAAGGAAT
Organism: Alisma plantago-aquatica; assembly: GCA_963693085.1. Taxonomy (NCBI): domain Eukaryota; kingdom Viridiplantae; phylum Streptophyta; class Magnoliopsida; order Alismatales; family Alismataceae; genus Alisma; species Alisma plantago-aquatica. The sequence goes on along the minus strand of OY856410.1, from coordinate 955,383,233 downwards.
CATCTTTTGAAATGGGAAAAATAATTGAGAATAAATTCCATAACTGGTTAAGGACTGTGAGAAGTGTTCTGCACAATCCAGATATACCAGGAGCCTTTGAATCCACTCTATGTACGCTTAATGCGTTGGTGAAGAAGAAAGAAAGTTCATTGATAGAGATCAATGGAACGAAAGGTGAGGGAGAGAAGGGTTCTCTCACCAAGCCAATTTCTTCTACATGGAGAGGATGGAAGGAATGATGGAAGAAGAAGTCAGAGATAGAGATCTCTACTTCTGGTGTATACGTTATAGCGATTAACTTTACTACTTCTTCGTCATGGGTACTTGATACTGGATGTGGATCACACATTTGTTCAAATGTGAAGGATCTTAAGAGAAGTAGGCCTTTGGGGAAAGGAGAGGTTGAACTACGTGTTGCCAATGGGGCAAGAGTTGCCACCAGTGCCGTAGGAACCTATGAGTTAACTCTAACAAGTGGGATAATAATAGAGTTAAAGAACTGATATTATGTACTTGCCATAAATAGGAATATCATTTCCGTCTCTTGTTTGGACAAGGATGGATTTGAAGTTCTTATTAAGAATGGAAATTGTTCCATTTCTAAAGATGGGATCTTTTATGGCAGTGCCCCAATGTCTTATGGTCTATACTTGATAGATTTGGAGACAAGTGTATACAATGTAAACACCAAAAAGAAAAAACTCAATGACTCAAACAAAACATATCTTTGGCATTGTTGTCTAGGGCACATAAATGAGAAGCGCATTTCTAGACTCCATAAAGATGGTTATCTAGACTCTTTTGATTATGAATCAATAGAGACATGTGAATCTTGTTTATTGGGCAAGATGACCAAGACTCCCTTTTTAGGTAAAGGTGAGAGAGCTAGTGATCTATTAGGACTCATACATACTGATGTATGTGGGCCTTTTAGAACTAATGCCAGAAATGGGTATCAGTACTTCATTACCTTCACTGATGATTTCAGTAGGTATGGCTATGTGTACCTGATGAAGCATAAGTCAGAAACCCTTAAAAGGTTCAAGGATTTCATGAATGAAGTACAGAACCAACTTGGTAAAAGTATTAAAGCGCTTCGATCTGATCGAGGTGGAGAATACTTAATCCAAAAGTTTGAGGACCTTTTGCGAACCTGTGGTATCGTATCACAATGGACTCCGCCTGGAACACCACAACATAACGGTGTGTCTGAAAGAAGGAATCGCACATTTTTGGATATGGTGCGATCAATGATGAGTTTTGTTGATCTTCTGATTTCCTTCTGGGGTCATGCTCTTGAAACTGCCGCGTTTACACTAAACTGAGTACCATCTAAATCGGTTCAAAAGACACCATATGAGATATGGACCGGGAAGCGTCCCAATTTGTCTTTTATGAAGATTTGGGGTTGTGAGGCTTACGTTAGGAAAATGTTTCCTGATAAGCTTGGACCCAAGTCTGATAAATGTTATTTTGTTGGATATCCCAAGGAGACAAAGGGATATTATCTATACCACCTACTGACAAAAAAGTGTTTGTTGCCAAGGATGTTGTATTCCTAGAGAAGGAATTTATTTCCAAAGGAAGCAGTGGGAGGAAAATAGAGCTTGAAGAAGTTCAAGCCCAACAAGAAAACATAGAATCGGTAGATGTACAAGAGGAAAATGGAGATTCACAAGGTGTTATGGAATCTCAGTCTCCTCAGGTAACACAAGGACCTCATAGATCTAGTAGGACCCGCCTTGAACCTGAGAGGTTTGGATACCTTGTAACTCAGGAAGGTGGAGAGTTGATCATAGATGATGATCCAACTACCTACGTAGAGGCTATGGAAGGACCAGATTCTAAGAAATGGCTTGAAGCCATGAGATCCGAGATGGAATCCATGTACTCCAACAAAGTATGGACTTTGGTGGAACCACCCGAAGGGGTAAAACCCATAGGGTGCAAGTGGGTCTTCAAGAAAAAGACCGACATGGATGGCAATGTGCAAACTTATAAAGACAGATTGGTTGCAAAGGGATTTCGACAAGTTCAAGGTGTTGACTATGATGAAACCTTTTCTCCAGTTGCCATGATTAAGTCCATCGGGATCATGCTTGCTATTGTAGCTTATTATGACTATGAGATTTGGCAGATGGATGTTAAAATCGCATTCCTTAACGAGAATATAAGTGAGGATGTGTACATGACACAGCCTGAAGGTTTTGTAGATCCAAAGAATGCCAATAAAGTCTGTAAGATGCAAAGGTCAATCTATGGATTGAAGCAAGCATCTCGAAGTTGGAATCTTCGATTTGATGAGGAAGTCAAAGTGTTTGGCTTTATTCAAAATGAAGTTGAACCTTGTGTATATAAGAAGGTTAGTGGGAGCTCGACCACATTCCTCATATTGTATGTGGATGACATACTTTTGATGGGGAATGATGTCTTAGCCTTAGAGAAGGTAAAGATTTGGCTTGGGAATACTTTCTCAATGAAGGACTTAGGAGAAGCATCCTATATTCTAGGAATTAAGATCTATAGAGATAGATCTAGAAGGCTTCTCGGACTGATTCAGAGCACATACATCGATAAAGTGCTGAAGCGGTTCAGCATGGAGAACTCAAAGAGAGGCAACATCCCCATGTTACATGGAGTCACCGTCTCTAGAGCTCAATGTCCCCAATCTTGTGAAGAGAGGGAGCGTATGAATGGGATCCCATATGCATCAGCCATCGGATCCATCATGTACACTATGTTGTGCACACGCCCAGATGTCTCGTATGCTCTCAGAATGATGAGCAGGTACCAGTCAGATCTCGGGGATGCTCACTGGACAACCGTAAAGAACATCCTCAAGTACTTGCGAAGGACTAAGGATCAGTTTCTTGTTTACGGCGGTGAGGAAGAGCTGGTTGTAAAGGGTTACACCGATGCAAGCTTTCAAACCGATAAAGATGATTACAGATCGCAGTCAGGATTTGTATTTTACCTTAATAATGGAGTTGTGACCTAGAAGAGTTCCAAGCAAGAAATAGTTGTCGATTCTACTATAGAGGTTGAGTATATTGTTGCTTCACATGCAGCAAAGGAGGTTGTGTAGATCAGGAAGTTCATTTCTGAACTTGGTGTAGTTCCTAGTAGCTGTGATGCAATTGAGCTTTATTGTGACAATAATGAAGCGATTGCACAAGCTAAGGAACCCAGATCAAATCAACGATCCAAGCACATATTGCGGTGCTTCCATCTCATACGAGAGATTGTACAACGAGGAGATGTGAAGATTTGCAAAGTACCAACTGAAGACAACATAGCTGATCCACTGACTAAGGCCCTTTCTCAACAGAAGCATGATGGTCATGCTAGGTCACAAGGACTGAGGTGCCTTGGTGACTAGCTCTAAGTGCAAGTGGGAGTTTGTTGGTATGTACGCCAATAGAGCAAGTCATATGATGATTGTAATGGGATACTTTGTAAATGATTTGAATAATAATAAAGGCAATTTCCAATCTATATGTTTAAACTGTTTCTGAGATGATAGTGTAACATGATAGATGTATAAAGAATGATTTTACTCAATGACGTATGCTTTTAGGTTAAGGACCTAAACGATGAGATCATGCGGATGTCAAGATCATACATTCTTGTTTGGTCCCTAGTCGGTTGTTATAGTGGAAATAACCATAGACATCAATAACACTAAAGACTAGATTCTGTGTTGGTTGATGATAGAATCTCATTAGTAATGATATAGTGATATCAAACCAAGCACATAGGTACTTGTTAGAGAACAAGGTACCGGACAAACCCACCGTGAGAGTGACACATGGAACCATGACTTGGTAATCAAAGTCAACTCTCACAGTGATGGTGGTGAGTGTGATTCTTAGAAGTGAAATCACTACACTCAACACATGTCGTTGGGTACACTTTGACATCATCAAATGTAGTCCTGAAACATTGGTTGTTATAAAGGTGATGATTGGGTGGCTTTGACACATGGGGCTTTTGAGGGGTGAGTGATAGATATGGGATTCGTCCCTCCTAAGGGAGTTTGATGTCCATGTCCACTTGATGAGTAGGATTGAGAAAGGCATGCGCATGCACGTGTGAATCAATATGTGATATTGATGTCACACACATCTCACCCAGTCTGCTCTGAAATCAACGAAATGAATGAACATTGATAGAATGATTGTTCCATGCCTCGAGTTCATTCAGGATATCAGTGACAAAGGAATTATACATTCACTGTAACACCATTCACGGACTGTAGGATTGAAAGTTGTTCTCCAACTTGCTATTTCACTTGGGTAGCACTTATGTGTGACTAGGCACCACTCTTTGCTTGTGAAGTCATAAGTGTTATGGACTTTCACTGCCAACATGAAATGGACCTGCAGGGTCACACACATAGGATTTAACATGGAATAGGAGTTTGTCCACAAACATGTTTAGATTGATTAATAAAGGAGTTTAGTAGTTCAATTAAACACTCAATCAATTGATAGCTCAGTATCATAGTGGTCAAGGTGTTGGACTGATTGATTAGAGTATCAGATTGATTGAAACTGTGATTGACTGATTCTGCACAATCTGCACTCCCAACCGATCGGCTCATGTGATGAACCGATCGGCTGAGCTTGGTGAACCAATAGGCTCAACTAGTGAGTCGATCAGCTCATGGACAGGGTGAAGCGATTCGTTCAAGTGTTGAAACGATCGGTTCAAGTCCAACCGAGCAAGTTGGGAAGTAAGATTGGTGAGAAATTTCCTTTCATTTTACTTGCCCAATTTGATTGGAACAAGGATTGGTATTTGATACCAATTCGAAACAAAAGAAGAAAAGTCAATCAGGAACTGATCAGGACCACGAACCGACCGGTTCAGAAATGAACCGACCGTTTCATGGGTCCCAACCGATCGGTTGAGGTGTCAACCGACCGGTTCGGATCCCCAAATGACCATTTCAGTTGTGAAACGATCGGTTCAGGTTACACAGTTGGTTGTTTTTGTGGAAAATCTCGAACCCTTCTACTCCTGCTTTAGTCCCATATTGTCCAAGATAGAGAACCCTATCCCATGACCCTCCTATATATAGGGGTATTGGGGGCTTCTCAAAGTACAACTCAGTGCAACCAGTTGCTCTGTGAAGTTGTCGTTCTCTCTGGTTTTGGTAACCGAGAGAGCATGAGAAAGTGCTACCCGATAAGGGAGGCACAACAAGGGAAAGATAACTGCAGAAAGCGACTGGTGGCAGGAGAGTGTGTTGGCGACTAGTACGCCGACAGGAGGGTGCAACTCCTTCAGATTCCTTGTGGGACAACGAGATCGGAGTTCCAGGCAGTCTGTGTGGACGAATGTTGAGGCAAGAGACCTCTGTCACTTGGAGGACAACTGTCAATCCTGACAGTCCCGGTGAGACTAGGAGTCTTCAGTCCCGGTGTGACCAGGAGCTGCACATACACCGTCCAAGATCGGAGGTGAAGACCGCACAAGGTGCGAGGTATAAGGTATGCATCCACAAGGAATCTGAAGGAGTTGCACCCTCCTGTCACCGAGCAAGCCTCGGGATAAGGTATGCATCCACAAACCATCTTTCCTATTGTATAGATGTTGACGTGATTCCTTTTGTTCTGGGTTTTGGGAGAAATTTTTTTGTTTCCGCTGCTTCTCTGCCTCCCGTAAAACCCAACAATATTGGTCATTGATTAAACATGATTAATGATGATATCTCAATCATGATATGTTAAACCTAATGAGAACCCCAAGTATGTTATTTGTTTGTATAATTAGGGTTTGAGAAAATATAAACCCTAGTCGGTTGAAACTAGGGTTTTCACCAAATAGGCTCACGTTGGGGAGAATAAGAGAGGTATGCAAAGGATAATGAAAATGGTAGTTGAAGGATAGGATAGCACAGGCGTGGTGGGTAGCACGGTCGTGGTGGGTCGTTGGTGGCACGGGCATTCTAGGCCACACAGTCGTTTTGAAAGACTTGAACTATTGACCAACTTTTATACTAAAATATGATGAAACTAATGCACCACGGCCATGGTATGCAGAACGGCCGTACTGGGTCCATCTTAGCACGGCCGTGGCAGCTAGCATGGTTGTTCTGGGGCATTTTCTCTTCAAGCAACTGTTCTACAGATTTCTGGATAGTAGTGCACTATTCTATTTTTTATTATTTATTGGTAAATCCAAATGATCTGAAATTTTAAATGATGCTTTATAACTCAATTAAAATAACATGTTAAATTTTCATAATATTTGGAGAAGGTTTGATCTATGAAATTCACTAATTACAATAACTTTTTTATGACAGAAAAATCTGCTGAAATAAGAAAACGTTTAGTGAGGGGTCAATGTGCAATTGACCCAAGCAGCTCAATTGTTCTATATGGTCAAACTTACACACAAGGAGCTCTCATAATTCATGATTCAATCTAGAGAAACGAAATCCTAGAGAGAGAGGGAGAGTTATGGTTTGAGAGGAGAAAGTGATGGAGATGCTGACCTAAAGTTTTGCGGTCTGAGGAATGATGAAATCATGTAAGTTTAGCTTCTTTGGATATAGTTTCATGGTGAATCTTCTCTCAGATGTCAAGATTCCATCCCTCCCCTGATTGGATTTGAAATCATATCAAATCAAGTCCTTTTCTCACTCTTTCTCTCCTAATCTTCAATTCTAGGGTTTCCAAGTTGAAAGGAAGAAGAAAGTGGCGATTTCCAGGGGTTTGATATGGATTTGAGATTTTCAGATATGGGATACGTTTTTAAGCTATTTTACAGCTTAGGGTGAGTGGGTAAAAGAATATTTTAGTCAATTGTACTCAATTAGATGGTTTTAATTTATATTCTCGATTTCTCCCTAGATGACAATAAATGAAAAGAACTGTTCTTGAATTCAGTTTATAGAATACTTCAATTCATGTTCCAACTATGATCTAAAAACATTTATATGATGACATGGATATAGATATCCATGTATTTTGAATACTACATAATTAAAAAGTTTACTGAGAATCTTCTGAAGATCTAAATTTTCAAGTTATTCGGGTTCTTGAACAACATAATAGCTAAAATTCAGATTTATGCTTATGTGATCTTACTTATGTTCCTAGTGCATATAATTCTAGATGTTTGATCTCTTGATTTGATGTATGGACAAATAAAGTTTCTGATTTTCACGATACATATCATGTGAATAGCAAGTAATCAAGGATGGAAACCCAATCTAGTATGCTTTTACAAGTATACTTATCTAATTTAGTTGTAAATTGCTGATTGAAATTATTCATGTGATATTGTCGGATTTTATCTGAATATTATCTTATATGCATACATGATTTGTTTAGGAGATTCATATTTTCTAACTCAAATACTTGTCATGGAATGCATATGTTGTTATGCTATTGCAAGTGGAGATATATGGCATGCCCTAGATAGGTATGTTATCGATGCCATGCATAAATGTGAGAAATGTTGAATGAGAATATTTATATTAGTAGACATGATATATGTTTGAATACAAGATAAAACCTAAGAAAGGGGTAAACAATATGTTAAGAATTTAGTTTAGTATCATCAGTGATTTCAATTCAATAGTCTGAGTAGTCATTAATATACAGAGTTAAAAGAGATCAGTCTAAGAGAAAGATATAATCAATGTTACAATAATAATAGTAGCCATGAACACCGTAGATTCCCTATGAGAGGTCTGCTCCATAGGGATGATACGACCTAACCCTAGTAGTGTCCAGTATATGGGGGTCGGATCGTACTAATAGGTGGTACGGGGGACGAAGCCCTAGTGGAAGTCTCCTTAAAAATATAGTATGTAGTGCCCAACATCAACCAGAGATCCTGGTGGCACTAGAGTACAAAAAAGCCAATAGGTGGCTTGACTCTCTGCCTGTGTGCTCAGGTTAGAGGAGTCTAGTTTTATGACCCATAGGTGTGCTGAGGCTAGAGAGCCATTTTCCTGTTGCAGACCAGCGATGTATTCAGGCTTAGCATCCTGAGTGTGTCAGCTAAGTCTTGTAAGGTGAGATCATATTTTGTTACGATTCTTCATATGTAGAGTACACTGCATATGATCATGGCATAAGCTAAAATATGATAATATATGTTTAAAGAGTTTTTTATAAGTAAGAAGAGTTAAGAAAGATTTGATTTTAGTTTCACAGCAGTTGTTCTTTAAATGTAATATTGAATATAGTGAGGATTATATTTCCATACTTGTTTATTTCTAATGATGTTGGCTTTAATGTTATTAGTAAGTTTTTGAACATCTAGTCTTTTAATTTGAAATAACTATCTTGTTTTATTTCAATTACCCAAGAATGATAAATGTCTGATTCAATACTTTGGACTACATTATTATTTTACTCATTCACTGAGCGAGTAGGCTCACCCCTCTACTCAAATTTTTTTAGGGAAACCGTGGGGATTGAATATATCATTGCATCAGAGTAGATCTGCCACAAGAATTAAGTCTGAGTATAGTTAAGTTCAGTCGGTCCTTGTCACTCTAGGTCCTTGTAAAGAAATAAGAGAGAGTTGTAAATGATGATGTATAACATTATTCCTCTTTTAGTAATATATGTGAATCAGCAAGTCTTATGTGCTTAAAAGTATGAGAAACATAATGAATGTTTATACATGCATTTTTACTGTTGAAATCAGATTGAGAAATCAATGTTTAGATTCCCTTGTAAAGTTAGTTTATGTGGTTCAATGCGAGAAAACAAAGAGTTTGAAAAAGAACAAAAAGTTAAGGGCGATCTTTGTATTACGATAAATTCTCAATTTATGCCCTAATCTCACGATTAATGGTAATTGTGTGATCGGGGTGTAACATAAAGGGTCACTAGGGTACCTTCATTGATTGAATAGACTAGAAGTATGGTGTTTCCTACCATGGTGAATTCACAAATTCAAACTAGGCACTTCTTGTCTTACTATTCACCTTCCCACTATAAGGTAGTTCAAAAGTTGTAATCAAATACTCTATAGTCTTTTTTCTTGACATACTAAGGTTGGTGAGTTCGTTCAGGGTTTATGATTTTCCCAAATAGTAGAAATTTTCATGGCTAGGTCGGTATGTAAACTAAGAAAACCCCACCACCACCTAAGTGGGTTGGGAGTAATTATGCCAAAATATTCACTAAACATCCTTCCTTATGCACCTCATATCATGTCAAATAACACGATGAATGGTTAATATTCACTGATTGGTGAGTTAGAACATTTTTTGAAAATTAATTGCACTTAAGTTACTATTTCTAGTTAGGCAAAATAGGCTAGAAAAACTAGTGTTTGTTGTATCCTATTTGCCTAAGTTCTAGGTTTACTAGTTACTTGACCCTACCTTCTAGGAGACATGCATGAGTGTGGATGATTTATATCCCTTCATACCATTTTTTAAAGACTCGGTCATTAGGATTAACTTTTTTTACAATCAGAAAATATAAACAAGTCTTTTCACTCATACAATTTTCTTAGAGTACATGGTGGTGTTCTTAGACAAGATACATATACATCAAATACTAGTAAATAAAATTTTCACTAACTCTAGTCTTCATCTTCTAATAGAGGGAATCTTGTACAATCTCTTCTTGGTCTTTCTTTGATAGTCAATTCCATGAATTACCATAGGGAACAAAACCACATATGGATCACAGGAAGGGAAATAGGATTCAGTCAAATGATTGTTATAAAATTAATATTTGGAAAGTATAAGTATTAGCTTGGATACAAAGATTTTAATGACAAATGCAAAGAGTTAAATATTTTCAGGATGTATCAAATGGAAAAATGGTTTTTCAAAATCAATAGGATTTAAAATACAAATTTGTGACTAGAATTCAAAATTCTAAATAAACAACAAATATCAATGTCTACTTTTTGGGGAAGCAATGTATTCTCTGCTATGAAGAACGAAAAAACACCAACTATGATTCCTCATATACTGAGGGACCCTATGTCCTTAACTCTATGTAGGTTCATTGAAATATAATTCCATTAAACTAATGGACACTAGCCTGCACTTTTTAAAACAATGTGCTACCATTTGGAGATTTTATTTGTTGGTGGTCTTTCAAGGAGGAAGGCTAAAGTTCAAAATAAATTAGGCCAACCAGCCTATCTACTATGCGTTCTTTCAATAGCGAGTTCAAACTTTCCAATAGTAGTAGAAATTTTGTACCTTTGACTCAAAGTATACAAAATTGTGAATTCCAAGTATTCAACTCCAAAATTAACCAAAACAATGAGATCTAAAATATAGAGAAATATTGATCACTATATGTAATGATCAAATTTTTTTTATCACTATATGGTTGGAATCAAGTTTTGTTTGTTTTACTTAGGATTTAGGTTTTCTTTCTTCCATTTCTACACCACATTTTCCATTATTCTATTTTTATAGAGTTTCAAATTTTATTAAGTTGAGGTATGAATAGTATATATATAGTAGTGCCCATATAAGAAAATATGACATATCTTCCATTGTACTAAGATATTGTAACATATTTGGTAATATGGTATAATTAATGTTACATACTCAATTATTATATCACATTTGATCTAGATTAAATTCAAAATTGCTATTTTATATTATATGTAATATAATTCAATTTCGTCATAGGATCAATAAGTTTATATACCAGTATACCATTATTAGGGATATACATGGTTTTATATAACATAAGTTAATATACACTATTCATATGCATAGATCTCGAATATGCTCCCAAAAACAAGTGGGATTTATATGATTTTCTAAAAGAATAATTTCGTACATTATTTTATGCATGGATCATCTAGACTAAGTTTGCATTACTAAAATCCTTCCATGTTGATATTTACAAGAGAAACCTCTTATATGCATAATATTTCTTACATGTATCAGTGTATCCAAATTAGACACACTTGGATAAGTTTTTTAGATCCATCAAATGCTAGGATTTGATTTCTGAACATGGATACTTTATTATTTATGTCATCCTTATTACAAGTTACAACATTTCCTATTTAATAATCTATTAATTCATTTGTGTATTAGTACTAACATGAGAAACATAGATGTTCTACTATTTTTAGAATATCGTTACCACCAACCTTTACAACTTGTTTTGATCATTGGTAAGATTACTATTAAATACATTATCATCCTATAGAAAATACATATTGTATCTTTGATATTCCATTGTACCACCTAAATGTGTATTTACTAAAGTGCTACATATAGGTGTAGATCAACCAATAATTTTGTAATGTATCTATGTTTTACATTCTAATGCATCTTGATTAGTATTGTTTGTATCTAAACTAATTATCTATTCTAAAATTAGTATGACATTTTTTTTGGAAAAGTCAGAAGGTTCTTTTATTCATCCCGCCCTTCTCTTGCAGGCATAAAACTATAATTTATTACATTGTCAGCCATGAAACAAAACTTGGTAGGACTCCTACCATTAAAATAGGGAAAGGGGATAGGATGACCCACATGGTCGACAGGAGGGTATGTATAAGTACGGCCATCCTTGTAGTTATTTAGGTGGTATTTGGCTAGAGCATCAGCCATCACATTATGCTCTCTAGGTAGATTCATGATCTGAACTTCAGGCCTGTCGTTGAGAATCTTATGAATGGAATGTATCCAAACACTAAAAGCAGGAAAGTCCTCTAGCAATCCCTCAACAACTTTTGCCGCTTTTGAACTATTAGTTATAATCGTAGCTGGTTCCACAAAATCTTCATTGTAGATCCATAGAGCAAACTCAATTGCCCTAATTTCAGCTCCTGTCACTGACTCAACTTGGATATGTGTGGCCGCTCCACCAGTCCATGTCCTATCCTCATTCAGAGCGATCATAGCAATGGCTGCCTCATTGCCTTTGACAGCAGCGTCAACATACACCATCTTATGCCCATTAGGCACAACGGCTGCCTCATTTTCCTCCATCCTTTGACTGTATTTAGTATGAGCATTCTTGCTTCTTCCTTTAAAGACGTTGTTACAAAGATTGTTGATTTGGGCAATTTGCGTAGTATTTCGGACATAAACATTATCATGCAAAAACCCTTTCCTTGGCAGGGTGTATATGCCTGGTAAAATCTGTGATGACTTCCCTACCTACTTATGTCATGCAAACGGCCATAATCCCGAAGTCTATCTGTACTAAGTTAGACAGGATCATTCACAAATTTATTTGGGGTGTATGCACTAATGGGAATCCAGTGTCTTTGGTTGCATGGAACAAAGTCAGTACCAGCACCAATAATGGTGGGCTTGGGATTAAATCCATGGCAGATTGGAATAAAGCCCTCATTTGGAAAAATGCATGGAAATTTCTGAACAATAAGAAATCTCTTTGGGTCAAGGGTTTGAAGCAAAAATACAAGACGTTCAAGGACCACCATCATAGAAGATCGACACCTTTCTGGAGAAGCATAAACTCTGGTTTGAACTTTGTAAAAGAGAATTGCATTAAGACGATCAACAATGGGGACTCCACATTAGTGTGGAAGGATCATTGGGTACCAGGGTTTAAAGATTTAGAAGAGTATTGCATTACTCCTATAAGTCATCAAATACTCGATCTCACTGTTAGTTGATTATGCAACCTGGAAGGCAACTGGGACAAGGATTTTCTCAGCACCTATCTCCCAGAGCAATGTGTTAAGGGCATCCTTAACCTTCCAGTTTCGGCAAGAAGGAGAGGAGAAGATAACTGGAGCTCGCTACATGATGACAGCTGGCGCTACACTACGTCCTCTGCATATGAGCTTATTCATAATGACATTCGAAACCCCATTAACAGACTCTGACCTACCATTTGCAAGTTGCACATACCTAGTAAGATCAAGGTGTTTATCTAGCTTGTTGCTCATGAAGCAATTATGAAAAATTGCATAAGAAAGCAACACACTTTTACTGAGACTGTTGTCTACCCTAGATGTGAAGCACATGAGGAAGATACCTTCCATGCTCTTTGGACCTGTCAGTATGCAAGAAAATCTGGCTGGAAATTAAGACCAATAATACAGTTGTTCCGATCAATACTTCCATCCAACAGTGGCTCATGAATTACTTGCAAGGAAAGGATGAAGATATCATCTACTTTACGGTAACCTGCTGAATTATTTGCAAAGAATGGAATAGTAAGGTTTTTGATAATTAGTATGACATTTTTAGTGTTGCACATTGCATTAAATTACTACATATATATACTCTACGTATATACATGTAATTATAATTATGCATGACTATTGGACTGAGCATTCCAATGGTATGTTCTTATTATTATCTTAACATCACTAGACCAATATGAGATTTGAGGTTTACATGGAAACTTACCTTTAGATCAAGCATTTAAATTCATATCATGAGATCACTCCCCTATGGTCAGGGTTTTATAGATCTCCTTGGTCTTCTTTATACTTTCCTAGAGATGTATCCCATCGATGACTACAGATGTTGTCAAGCAAATGAACTTTAGGGAGAAGATCTTCACTATTGAATTTATGATTGGGATTTGAGTTGTAGATTCTGGGGTGGGATCCTACATGTCATTGATTTTATTTATCCTATGTTTATTGGTTTGCGAAAGGGATATAGGAAAGAGGTTTGGGGTACCTCTCAGCAGATGGGAGAAAGACAGGAGGAGTAGGTTGTCTTTTCTCTTGGAGTCTGGGAGACCACACTGAGCCTGTTGTGTGTAACTGTCAAAGGAGCAAGCATGTTGGTGTGATCGGTTATAGGGGAAACAACTAGGTTGAAGATGTAGAATCTAGTAATTTGAGTCGAGTGGTGTTTACTCCAACTAGTAGTTGTCTCTGTAGCAGGTGATGATCGTGATCCCAATGCTGGTGGTGGAAGACAGAAAGGGGATTGAAGTTGTGGTGTTGCGGATATGTGTACTTCAGACACTAGAGGATGTCATGAAAGCTATCTTCTCCAGTCTGGCACCCAGCCATTCAAGACTATAGATTCAGATTTTGTTGCATTATAGGTGGTCACAATTCTTCAACCAGTCAATTCTTGGACTCACACATGATCTGGAGAGGTGGGAGGACCAGGAGGGAGCAATGGTTGGTCTGGACAAGGTCGAATTCTCTAGTGGTTGTCACAAGTTTTGTGAAGACGGGGCATGCAATGGTGTTGCAGGTTGGAGAAGAAGCTTGCACGTCTGCCATGTCCATAAGTCATTGTTGAATGATGGCTTATATAAATGGAGGAAGGGGATCTGGGTGGGGATCTAGGGTTCTAAAAAACCTCCGCATCTAGAGGGGGCTAGGGCTAAGGAGATAATGGCACCTTGGTTGGCCGTGAGGAGGCACCAACTTTGGTAACATCTATCATTTCCATTTTTGATCAGATTGCGGGGGAGCGATCAAGCTTGAATTCATAGTGAAGGCTAGCATTCATGCCATGGGTTTGTGTTATTCAAAATTATAGGGGAATAAATGTATGGTGTCCAGTTCGATGAAGGTCGGAGAGAGATCATCATTGTGTTCTCTATAACAACTAGTCCCTCAACGTTTAGGGCAACGTGGTTCACATGTTTGATTTAGCTGGAAAACATGTTATTTATTTATTTATTTATCATAGCTTCCCTATTGAATGAGAATTTTATAACTTCTAAATGAGAATCCCAATTCCATTGATATTTTAACTATGAGACCGCTTTTGATAGAACTTGGTATAGAATATACTAGAGTCATCATTTACAAACATAGATATGTAACTTTATTATTCTATGAGTTAATTCTAATATAATTTTCTTTTAATATGATTAGTATTTTCGATCGATTCCAAATTCAATAATAGTCAAGTTGAGGGTATTAGATGGGTTCGAGGTGTAATCAAGGTAATTAGGCACCAAATATCAAATTGGGTGAAATGATTCAAATATTACAAATGATACTTATATGAGGGACTAGATTTGAAATTATTATTTAGTGCAAGAGTATATTCTTATTTGGTAAAGAGGAAATCGACTGTGTGAACAAAGAAGCATCAAAGAACAACATAATTTCTCAATGTAGATGAATGAGACTGGGAATGGAGGGCAACTTTGCATATGAAATCAAGATTAGAAAAGATTTGATAATTATACATAATTATAGATTTAGTGCTCAAAACCTAATATGTTACAAATTATTTCTGCAAAAAGTGTCAAATCTGAGTAGAAGGCTTCAATAATGCATTTTCAAATTATCCATTAAAACATTGGAAACATGTTATAAAATAGATAGATCTAGGTTACAAGTACTCATGTAGAAAAACCCCTCTACATGTCCTCATACATACACATCCAGACTCAAAGATACATATTCAAAATTTAAGAATGAGCTCATTTCTGACTAAAAAATAGACCAAAAAGAAAGAGCAATTACAAAATAAAATAAATTTAGAATGAAAAATATCAAATATATTATGCATTCCAAATCATATACCCCACCACCATAGACATAGAGTGAAGCCCTCATACACTCAATTGTAGCTATGATGTTGTATACTCAACTCATTCTACAAACCCCCATCATTTTTTCTTAAAATCATGTGAAGAAGTTAGTTACTAATTGAGATAATTTAAATAGTAGCACGACTTCCATCTAACTGTTACAAAATAATGCATTTAGAAGTAGTTTATGGTGTTGGTTGTGTAGTCCTCCGATGAATGAGATACATGTAACCAAACAAGCTACAATTCAGTGAGACTTGGTCTTATTTTAAGATCATGATACATTTAAATTACTCGTTCAACGTTCTTTATCCCACGGAATAAACTGGTTGGATTGCGAATCTATCAATGCATCCACCTATCCAATAATGTTTTATTTCTATCGGGCCTATATGACATGTACAACAATGGAAAATGTTTCAGCAGCCCATATTGAGTCTCAAGCTAACCGTCCAATGTATGAATGTAGTAGTATTTTCCGTGAAGGTCAATGATATTTCATTCCAATTGGGACTAAAGACACCATATAGATATCCACTAAGGTCAATTTTCGTTCGTTCCATTTTGATTAAGCAATAAAGACACCATGTATATATCCTCTATTTTAAATGCCTAATATTCTTACTCTAACACGTTTCTTACTAGGAAAATTCTAGCTATAGTCACTCTCCCACCCGCTGTCATACACGGAGCATAGGAAAAAGCGAGATTTAATGCAGTTCAAAGATATTGCACCTACAACCTTTATTGGACATGCAACGGTCATGCAAAGTGCAGTTATTGCATCCATTTCCCAATAAATTATGATATCTTAACTCCACCACAGATTACGAAAATATTTAGAATTAAATTTCTATTCATTTCTAATATCTTCCAACTCATGTACGCAAACGTACGTACTGTATACACATTTGTTGACATTTCTATTGTTACTTATTTCATATATTGTGTCTAATGTCATTATATATACAATAATATAATTTTCAAATTTTAATCATATCAACATTTTACACATTACACACTGTAATATTTGCTCATGCATAATCATTATCATTTTTAAATCAATTTTTACATACAGTACAAGATGTACAGTACAAGACTCAATTTTTACAACCGTATATTAAATGTTCCCTGAAATCTTGTTATCACTACCTCATTAGATATGTATATCTTTAATAGGTATAATACAAGACGTATAGTACGAGACGCATAATATTAACTATGATTTGACTATACATTTAGATGTATAGTACGAGACGTACATTATGAATGTACAATATGAGACTATATTTGTGCATATATTTAAATGTAATGTTTGTCAAAATTACACACAAGAAGTACAATATTAACAACTACATTGTACAAGAAATATAACGCTAACAACCACATTCTGTATATATTCAAAATGTAGTGTTTGACAAAATTGAATACAAAAAATACAGTACATTCAACAACATAATGTAAACGCACGTAAATGTACTAGTACGGCTCGCCACGTCCAATTTATTGAAAGCTCTTTCTCCTATACAGCCACCCCCCCGGCACCCAACTCCTTCCTCCACCTACCCCCACACACAACCGTGGCTTTCCGTCACGCACCCAATTCCCCAACTCAATCTCCTACGTACTCCACATAATCCTCCCACAACTACACCACAGTCCACCAACCCACTGTCGGCTGCTCCTACTGCTACGATATTAGCTCTGCCTTTCCCTACTCCCACTGTTGCAGCCTCCCCTACACCATCACCACCACCTGCCTGTCCTCGCCCTCGGTTGCTTCGCAGCACTCCTGCAGTGGACTACCATCCAAACAAACCACCACTAATCATCCCTTTCCCACAGCTCTCCTCGCACACCACCATCCCGAGCCACAGAATGTGACGGAAGCCAAGGCTATTCCCGCCTGGCGTACTGCCATGTCCGACGAAATCAATGCCTTGATCACAAATGGTACATGGACGCTTGTTCCCCGTCACCCTTCCTTGAACGTGTTAGGGTGTAAGTGGCTATTTCGCAATAAATATCATGTCGATGGCTCCCTTGATCGTCACAAAGCACGTCTTGTTGCCAAAGCTTACCACTAGCAAGAAGGCATTGACTACCATGAAACCTGCAGTCCCGTTGTCAAACCTACAACCATTCGTGCCGTTCTCACCCTTGCAGTCTCCCAACGGTGGCCCATTCATTAGCTCGACATTGACAATGCTTTTCTCCATGGTGATTTATCCGAAACTGTCTTTATGTCCCAACCACCTAGTTTTATAGACGAAATTTATCCAAACCATGTGTGCCACCTACACAAATCCATCTATGGCCTTAAACAATCACCACGTGCATGGTTCTCCAAATTAAGCCATGCCCTACACACATATGGGTTTACCTCATCCAAAACAGACACATCATTATATATCTACCACACCCATTCTGACACCATGTATGCCATTATCTATGTCGACGACATCCTTGTCGCCTCCAACAAATCCACCAACATTGACCACCTCATATCTTATCTTCGCAATCAATTTCCACTCAAAAATTTAGGTCGTCTACACCACTTCCTTGGCATCCAAGTTCAAGCTACCTCCTCCGGCCTACTACTTTCACAACAAAAATACATTGTCGACCTGCTCCACAACACACACACATGAGCGATGCAAAACCTCTCACCACACCCATGTGTTCCACCACCAAGCTTTGTAAAAGCGGATCTTCTCTCCCTGACCCAAGTCTATTCCGCCAAACAATGGGTGCTCTACAATATGTGACGCTTACCCAACCCGACATCTCATTTACTATCAATAAAGTGTGTCAATACATGCCACATCCAACTATTGAGCATTGGCCAGCTGTTAAGCGTATCCTTCGTTATCTCAAGCACACCATTACCTTGTCTTTGGCCATCACTACATCATCATCCTTCTCCCTGCACTCCTTCTCTGATGCGGATTGGGCAGGCTGTGTTGATGACCGAAAGTCCTCGGGTGGCTATGTCATCTATCTTGGCAACAATATTGTCTCATGGTCTACACATAAACAACAAACGGTGTCATGTTCTTCCACCGAGTTTGACTATCGTGCCCTTGCAAATACTACCGTAGAACTACTTTGGCTCCAATATCTTCTTCATGAGTTGCATCAATCACCCCTCAAGCCTCCTACCCTATGGTGTGACAACATCGACGCCACATATCTCACTGCAAATCCTGTATTCCATGCCCACACAAAGCACACTGAGATAGATTTCCATTTTGTTCGTGATCAGGTCGCCAAGGGAAACCTACAGGTTCATTACATCTCCACCAAGGATCAGATTACAGATATCATGACAAAGCCTTTGCCTCGTCAATGCTTTGTATTACTTCGTGACAAGCTTCGTCTTGCACCAATGGAGTGACTCGCTTGTGGGGGCATGTCAAACGGTACTCATACATCTCCACATCTCCATCTCGTGTCGGACTCCCAGGAGGACGTGTCAGTTAAGACCGCTGAAGATGGATCTCTAGCTACACAAGTGGCCACACACAATACGCAGAGCCCGCTCCCACATCGTTGATGTTTGTTGTATTTCTGTTATTGTAACTCTGATAATTGTGAACCCATCCGTTAGCCAGCATTCTATATATACATGTACAGTAACCTAATACAATATAGAAGAAATAATAGAGGCGCAAGACTTTGAATCTCTCTCGCATTCTATTTCTCTCAAAGCTTCAATAGGCGCCACTCCCAAGAGCAGCAGGTGTAGGCTTCGTTGATGCATTGGTCGAAAGGAAAAAGTCTCTTGATTTTAGAAAAAAATCAAAATGGGCGCCTTTTGTAAATTTATTGACCAATATAAATGACATTCGAACAAATTTGCGGGGATAGATGAGTTTGAGAGAGAGAAACTGACAAAGACACTATTTTGACTGGTGTTTCCAACGTGATTGGCTAACTTTATCAAAGTTAAAAAAGAAAAACAAAAAAGAGGCTCCGCGCAATGACTAGCCGGGAATGGACGCACCACGTGGCAGCCTCACAGTGAAGATGCCGTTCAGAATGGCGTCTTCACTGCGAGGCCACCACATGGCACGACCATCCTTGGCTAGCCATTGATGCGGCTGGCTCAAACGGTAACTTAATTTACAACTGATCTTTTTTCTAGACCTTAATTTTCACCATTTTACCACCCAAGTTTCTCCTATATAAACCCCCACTTCTCTTCCCATTTTCACACACCAATTCTCTCATTATCTTCTAATTTCCACACACCAATTCTCATTTTTACTCTCATTCTCTCATCCAACAAAGTTATTTGGTGTTTTCTTCTTTCATCAAGAAAATTCTATTGAGCTTGGGAGTGAATCTTGTTTAGCATTATCTCTTCTCATTTTTCTCTCATTAAATGGATATCTCACCTCATCTAAGTAAGTTGTCTTTCTTTATCATTATTTTATAATTTTTACTCATTATTTTGAACATAATCAGATCTATTGCCTAATGAAAAAATGTGATTAGTATTTTGAATTAAATTTGTTAATTCACACAATTGCTCATGTTAATTCAATTATTTTTTATATTGTTGATGAAAATAAATTTAGAATTTGATACTATAATGGGCCAAACATTACTAATTTGGGACTCTTAGACTAAGTCTTATTTTTCTTCATTATGTTGTTCTCATCTATTATTTCTTCTGTAAAACTTTGTTCTTCATAACAAAATTTGTTTGATCCATAGAAAAATTTGATTATCTTTTACATGATATATATCTGTGTGTGATCCACCCAGGGACGGACATCTTGAATCCCCTATCTCATGATTCTTTTTAGGGTTTAACATGTAATTTTTCTTTTTAGGGTTTAACATGTGATTTGTAATCAAATGTTAACCTATGACAGTTGGTTACACATAAGTGAAAATGTCTTGCATTGAATAATCATATTGAATAATTAATCTTTGGGTAAATCTTATTTTGCAATAATTTCACTAAGGTGTCTAGACCGATAACTGTGAGGGTCCTGACATAATTTTCTCTATGCACATTCAGATGCAACTGGTTGGAATCCCCCTCACTACAAAGTTATGATCTACCTAGCCGAAGTGATATGATGTGAATAAGAGTAGCCTAACCTTAGAAAAATTCTATCTTCTCATCTTTTCATTATTAAGGTTTACCAAAGTTTCTAATATCGATATAATAAGGACACCTTAGAGAAATTCTTTCTATTTATCTTTTTGTTATTAAGGACTACCTTAACTCACCAATACTAATGTAAATAAGAAAACACTTTAGAGGAATTCTATCTTCTCATATTTTAATTATTAAGCCATAAGTCACGAATATTGAGAAAAAGACACATAAACTTCTCATCTACATTCTTTCTTCATGTGATCACAACTACTACTTTCTTTATTTTGGGTTACTAGGAGAAAAGGGTACAACTAGAATAAAAAAACAAAAAAAACTACATTGCTTTTGCTTCATATCTTGTAAACTACATTAGTTCTACTCAATTACTATATTTGAAGATTTATTATTAATTTTATTCAAAAATCTGATGTATCCCTAAATATTTTATAAATAGGAAATGGCCTCTTATCCACTTGCTATGATGCTTCATTACAATGGACACTTCTTAAATGATGGCTCTTATTGTGTTGAATCATATAGAACTATCATATTATCTAGTTTGCATACCTTAGCCGATTTGAAATTTTATATTCACAACCTACTATAAATTGATCCGATGAGATTATCTATAAGCTTAACCTATCTATTTCCTAGAAATCAATTTATGCCTATTCAACTAATGGATGAGGAAAGCTATAGAACCATGTTGAGTTTTTTTTCTGGTCTTCACGTGGATGTCCATCTTGAAACAATTTCTTTACACAGTCAAGTATATTTTCCTTTGAATATTTCCTTCTCAACTGGTAGTGGATATCAGTCGAACCTAGTAAGCCAAGTTCAATCCACCAATTTAAATACCCTCCCCATGGTAGATGAAGTTGGCCTATCTGAGCGCTTAGCTTCTTCATCAGAGTCATATCTTGGTGTAGAGTTTGATGAAAGTACTAAAGTAGAAGTGGAAGACCATGATTTTCCTTATGTTGAATCTGATGATGAATTGGTGAACAATGATGGTATGAATGATCCTGCCTTGGATCAATATGTAAACCATAACAGTTTAGCTACTTTAAGCACAATGCCAGATTTCTTGAATATGACTGGGTTTCCAATAGCACTGGTCGTAGTTACCAAGTTTTTCAGTATGATGATTGGTTTGATGAATTTAATGAACCATTCATGAGAGGAAACAACCATACATCAACACATAATCTTCACAAGGGTGCCATTTTTTTATTCAAAATCATCTTTAATAGAAAAAACTCAGAAGTGGTCCATGAAGAACTATGTACAATATTATACGAAGCATTCAACAAAAACAAAACTCATTGTTGTTTGTCTACTACAAATGAATGTTCTTGGAAGTTGAGAGCATGTGACTCTAAAAGGAAAGGTGGTCTGTGGAAGATCACAAAATATCATGATGAAGACATTTGTTGCAATCCAATCTTGAATGGCAATCATCACCAATGCACCTCAACTTTTATTACCAAGAAGATTATGCCAATATTATCTGCAAAATAGAATATGAGTACTGGAGATATACGTGTTTACATTAGTGGACTAAACTTTTATGTACGTGTAAGGTGGCTATTTTCTAATGATAATCTTGAGTTATCAATTACAATCCGTTGGTGTTAACTTTGAAGATTTTATCCCAAGATTCTATCAAAATAAAATCATTGGTCATTTGGGCATTGCCATGCAAGATCATATCTTTTGAAATAGAAACACTAATATCTCATTTTATTGATTCATTAATCTTGTCATACAAGATGCTTGAAGTAAATGTTTCTATTTTCTTGGAATAATGAAATAGAAGTTCAACTAAATCTATTACATGCCCGTTGGTCTAAGGTAAATTTAAATGTAGCCTAAAGATTCCGCAACTCTTGCTCTGTCTTATCCATCTTTGTCCTTCCATGAAGGCTTTTACTTCTTGTCAAATCATGGACATCAAGTATGTCAGATCTCTATTTGGTATCACATACCAAATGAAGAAGTAATTAAAATATATCTTATAATGTTTATACCTAAAGAGGAGGCATTAATGCCTTCCTTCTTCTTATTTAATTCCTCTAACCAGAGTGGGCAATTTCTTTTCCAATGTCCAGGCTAGTGACAATGGTGAAAATTGCCTCTTATTTTCTTTACTCAACCTTTTGCTTTGAGATCTAAAGACTTGGGCTTTTGGCTAGCTTTAGAACCCTTCTTAGCTTTTGCTTTACCTTTATACTTCCCCTTTGTCTTGCTAATCATCATCACATACTTGGCTTGTCTTTCTTCATTTGTGTCTCAGCTATTCTCAACATGCCCAACAACTCTATCAACAGTTTGTCAAAGTCGTTCATGTTGTAGTTCATGACAAACTGACTATATGACTCTGATAGAGACTGCACTATCACTCCAGTGGCCAACTCTTGACCCAAGGGGAATCCCTATCTAGCTAGATTCTTGACATACCCAATGAGCTTGAGGACATGAGGACCTATTGGGTCACCTTTTGTCATGTTGCATTTGAACAACGCCTTGGAGACATCATCTCTCTCTTATCTTGCTTGATCTTAGAATATGTTCTTAAGATGTGTGACCAACTCAATCACATCCATGTTCTCATTCTAGATTTGCAACTCATAGTTCATGGAGCATAGCAACGAACACTTGACATCCTCGGTGTCTTCAACATACTTATTATAAGCATACTTGTCATCCCTTGGTGCATTTTGAGGTGGTTCCTCTAGTTCTGGCATCTCCAAGACGTAGAGCTTGTGATCTGGTGCAAAAATGATTCTCAATGTCCTGAAACAGTAGTGGAAGTTGTTCCCAGTTAGTTTGTCCTTCTCAAGGACCAATCATAGAGAAAAGTGATTTTTGTTCGTTGCCATTTGATTCTACAAAGTAATTTGCAATTTTTTAAAAATGATTTTTATTTGATTAATTAGAATTTAGGAAATAATAATTAGGTATTTAATTATTTATCGTTCTAATTATTTTTATCAAATTGACAACCCTCAAGTATCAATTTGTAAAATTGCAAAAAACAATTTTCTAATGAGCCAAGATCTAGATTTTGTCATGAGTCGACCTTTTTCGATCACCCACAACTTGATTATTTAGGTAGACAATCATGTCAATTGCATCATATGAAATTCTTGGATAGATGATATGCACAACTCTTTTCCATGATCATCTACATGCTTATGGGCTTAGGCTCTCTAAGTCACCATTTAAGCCTGACCCAATATCCAATATGATAATAATGCACCCCTCTTTGGTGGTACTACATTACTACCATCACACTTCCATGAGGTAGATGACACACCACAGTTTGGTGTAACATATGCTCAATCGAACAAGATTTTCATGTGTATTGCTATTGGAAAGCATCTTAGACTTAATATATTTGACTGAGGGATTTTATACATATACTATATCCAATCACCACATATATAGTATATATCATATACATTCTATAAACTTAAACATGTAATATAAAACAAAAAGCGATGGTTATGGCCATGTCTACATGTAATTCCTTGGAGCCACAAAGAATTACTACCACCTAGGTCAATCATCACATCTCATGTATGAACCTACTACTGGTGTAGATTTGTGTTTCCCAATCTAGGTAGATTAGTTCAACACTTGAACTGGTCGTCTCGCCTCTTGGCTAGTTGGTTGGTCCTCTGGGATGGTCGTCTAGCCTCCACTCCAACTGATGTTTGGACTCCTTTTAAAAGATTTTTTGGGTCCACCAGATAGTCGTATGGCTCCATCGTTATGTCCTCCATGGTCCTCTTGATGGTTGGCTTGTCTCACAAACTGGTCATCTCATCTGACAATGATCATCTTCCTCATCATTAGAAGAAAGGAAACTATCCTATTGCTACTTTGTTACATTGATTATAGAGGAACCTCGAGTTACATTCAAGGGGAGCAAAGATAGGAAATAATTAAATTTACATATGGAAGATGGAGGTAGATATTCGATACATAGATTGAGAT
The DNA here is from genome assembly GCA_963693085.1 of Alisma plantago-aquatica. NCBI lineage: Eukaryota > Viridiplantae > Streptophyta > Magnoliopsida > Alismatales > Alismataceae > Alisma > Alisma plantago-aquatica. The sequence continues at coordinate 955,358,654 of OY856410.1, read as the reverse complement.
AAACATGAATAAGACCAAACCATCCAACCACACATAGATATTGGGTATTGGCCATAACCACGCTACACATCTACCATCAAAATCGCTTTTAGGACGATGCATGTAAAATTGCATATGTATCATATATATATATATATATATATATATATATATATATATATATATATGTCTGAGATTATATGGTCTTTGATCAAATACACATATGAGATAGTTTAAATATTTGCATTGTGTGCAATAAATAAACAATTATACCAAAATATGATCATATCGATTATCCTAGAATATAGTAAATTGATGTGGCTCTAATACCACTATTGGGAAATATGATCACGAAGTATAGCAATGGAAAAAAATCATCTATTTTTGTTTCCATAACAGCAAGATCGCGTCAACTACTATGAAATAAGAAGGATGGTATAACGATTTATACTTGGTCTTGGAGCAAGTCCAACGACAACAACTCGTTGAAGTGCAATTGTCATCTAGATGCTCTTGAATGGTGGTTGTGCAACTCTTAGTCTTCACCACAAACATCAGATAGAATAGCTTCTACAACGATTCCTTTGGTCTTGCCACAAACTGCACGATGACTTTGCTCTCCTAAAAATAGCGAAAGGACTCATGCCTCTAGAGTAGTCTCCACAGACCAACTATAACTCTTATAGTTAAACTAGAACAGACACGAATAAGTTGTCCCTTCCGTTCACGTACTAGTCACCAACGTGCTCCCCCATAACAACGATCCTCAGTTGTTCTCCCCCGTCACTATCCCTCCCTTGTCAGGTAGGACTTTCTAGGGTTCTCTTGGTTACCAAAACTAGAGAGGATAATAATTGTCAGAGCAACTGGTTCTTAGTTGTGTTGTTGTGCTTTGGGAAGCCCTGAATACCCCTCTATTTATATTTGGGGTTAGGGATAGGGTTCCTAGTTTGTATGGGATTTGTGCGGGAGTGGAAGAGACTGAAATATCTTGAATTTTCACAAACTATGAACCATGAGACGGCTGTTTGGTTACATAAAATGGTCATCTCATACTGCAAAAGGGACGTTTGGAAATTTCTCAATCACATACAAAACTAGCAATTCGATTCCCATATGTTAGACATTAATTTCTTACACTACAAGTATTGTGCAATCAAAATGAGTTCGGTAAACTTCTAGAACCTTCGTTTAGCCCAACTGAGCCGTCTCAAAAATGCAAGACACCCATCTCACTCACCCAAATGGTTGTCGAGTGAGTTGAGTTGATCCAATCAGTTCATCAGAATGAACCAGATGGTTCACACCTCAGTTTCGATAGAACTTATCCAATTCGATGTTTAATTAGCCTGATAACCCAAACGACTGCCTCAACACTTGAGACGCTCGTCTGGATATCCAAATGACCATTTCACCCTATTAGATGGTCATATGGAAGTCCATTCAGCCAATCCGTTGTGTGAATTGAATACCTAAATACTTTAGTAATCAATCTAATCACCGTTCAAGATTAAATTCCTCTTCTAGATGAGTTCCTATGTGTGTGACCCTGTAGGTTGCCTATCATGTGGGTAGTGAATGTCTATAACTAACTTATGACATCACAAGCAAGGAGTGGTTCCTAGTTGCACATCAGTGCTATCCAAGTGAATGGAAAGTTGAAGAACAACTTCAACCTACAATCTGTGTAAGGTGTTGCACTGATTGTATAATTCCTTTGTCTCTGATATCCAGGATAAACTTAACATATGGAATCGTCATCCTGTCAATGTTCAATCCATGTTTCTTGAATCAAGAGCAGACCGTCTGAGATGATGTGACCTCAATATCATATATTGATTCAGATGTGCATGCACATGTGTTTCTCAGTCTCACTTATCAAGTGGCCATGATATCAATCTCCAACAGGAGGGACATATCCCATATCTATCACTCGCAATCTATCCCCATGTGTCAAAGTCACCCAATCATCACTGTTATAACAACTCATGTTTCAGGATTGTGTTTGACGATGTCAAAGCATGCCCAATGACATGTGATAAGTGCAGTTATTTTAGGTCCAAGAATCACAATCACCACCTTCACTGTGAGAGATGACTATTGTAATGACCATATTTGTGCTTAATTGGTAAACTAGGGTTTACCTGAATGATTACATGCTTTATTAGATTGAGCATCATTTAGACTTGATTAATGATAGTAGATCAATTGTGATGTTTCAAACCTAAGAAGAAACTCTAACTATGATTTTAGTTTGAAGAATTAGGGCTTGAGAAATGTAAACCCTAATCTGCAAAAATTAGGGTTTTGATAGTACATGAATATAGAATTTGATCAGGATAGCAGTGTGGTAAATGATTTTTCACATTTTCTACAAATTTTGAATTTAATTGAATTTTGGATATGATATGGATAACTCAATCATGCATATTGGAGAAAAATTTCAGGATATTTGAGTGTTCTTTGAATGTGGTTCTTGGTTGAACTATACTTTGACCAAAATGCTGACAGAGTGCTTTTTAGCAGTGTAGTGTTTTATTTTTAGTAATTTATTTGTAACTCCAAATGATCTAAAATTTTAACTAGAGATCTAAACCTCAATCATAAGATACATTTAAAATTTTCATAATTTTTGGATGCGTTTAAACCTTATCAGTAGATGAATTACAGTAATATTTTTATGACAAAAAATTCAGCTGAAATAAGAGAAAGTATAGTGAGGGATCAATGCGCAATTGACCCAAACAGCTTAGTTGCTCTATATGGTCAACTTAAAACACAAGGAGCTCTCATATTCATGATTCAATCTAGAGAAACGAAATCCTAGAGAGAGAGGGAGAGTTAGGGTTTTAGAGGAGAAAGTGATGGAGATGCTGACCTAGGGTTTTGCGGTCCGAGGAATGATGAAATCATGTAAGTTTAGCTTCTTTGCATAGACTTTAATGGTGAATCTTCTCTCACATGTCAAGATTCTGTCCCTCCTCTGATTTGATCTGAAATTGTGTCAAAACTTCCCCTTTTCTCACTCCTTCTTCATAATCCCTCATTTTTAGGGTTTTCGAATTGAAAGGAAGAAGAATCGGGTGAATTGCTAGGGATTTGATATGAGATAGAGATTTTTAGGGATGAGATGCGTTTTTAAGGTGTTTTCACACCTTAGGGTGAGTGGGAACTTCCTTTAAACAATATATTGCATGAAAATTGGTTAAATCATCCATAATCTTTAATTGCTTAGTATGCGACTACAAGCCCTAAATTGTATGTTTGATCTAAGTTGTTGCAAAATGATATGAAATAGATTCTTCCTCTGTTGGGATGAATTTCAGATGATAAAATCATATTAGAAATGTATACAATACATCCTAATGAGAATTGTAACGACCCCGTCTCCCGGTAACCCCCAATTAAGGGAGACCCGAAGGTCAGAGCCGTTATTCAATTAACAGGATCAAAGGTTCGACAAATAATCAATAATAATTAAATAAACTTTACCAACTAAAGCTAAAACTGGTATAAAATAAAACTTTGTTTACCTTTTTAAAAGATGGGATTTCTAAACTTCTATCCATGAAGATGTTACTCTAACTAATCCTCCTGTGTACGTTACTTCTCATTGAATTCCACATATGCCACTTTACTGTTTGTTCTTTTCATTTGTACCTAAAACGCCGAAAAACAAAACGTGGGTCAGTATATCGAAATATACTGGTATGTGGGGTCAACCAAAAGTTTGCACATATGACTAACAATTTAATAATCACAATCAAATTATTTAACAATCCTATTTACACTTTTCAATATGACATCCTCCACCGCTTTTGCCCTAACCCTGGCATACCCACCTTAGGGTGCCCTTTTGCCAATGACTTAAGGCCACCTTCTCAATCCCGAGCTTGGTGCCTGGGGGTCACCACTCATGGTGCCCACTAGTCATGCAATAACATAGGCCACCTTCTTAGTGCCTGGGGTCACCACTCAAGGTGTCCATTGGTCTACCCATCTGGGCCTGACCTTTGGCATCATCCATCAGGGTGGCATGTAGGTGCGAGAATCCATACTTCTATTATTAAGGTGATAGTCATAGTGACTTTATAATTTGCGAGTATGAACATCCAAACAGTTTAATTGCAGTCAATGCGATTAACCATCCGGCAAACATGCGGAAAACTAATGCGGTTATTCGTAAGCGTAACCACATACCTGATCTGATGATTTTAATAGAAATATCCATGCAAATAAGAATCCAAGCAAGCAAGCATTCAATAAGATCCTGAAACATTTATACAATTTCCTATTATTACTCATGTCATTAAGATCTATTAAATCTAGCTCGCTTCCTAGGGTTTCTAGTCCCCTTTTAGGGTTTCCGTTGCAATTAGGGTTTCTCTTTCATATTTTATTATTTAAACCCTAATTACTCATAAACCCCAATTATTCATCTAGTGGTCACACAAGATGTTAAGGTTATGCTTTAACAACATTTAATCTTATTTTCAGATTAACAACACCATTATCTATCAATTAAGTCCATCAAGACTCTTTTCATTAAAGCTACTATTTTAATCCTTTTTACTTCATGGCAAAATTATTATAAGCATTTATCATCAATTCATAGCCCATTATGATCTAAGTCGCATATGAATTCATTTTATCATAATTTTACCCTTTTATTCCTGAGAAATCCCTAATTACTACTTTTAGGGTTTTTATCCAGAATTAAGGACTTTTGTACTCTAATAGTTTAGATTCCACATATTTCAACTCCAATCATCAAATTTGTCAATTAAAGCCATTAATAAACTCATCCACTAACATTAGGGTTTCAAGGCCCATTAGATTATTATTCATGCACAAGAAACTCAAAATTAATCTAATTATATGCAAAGTTCATCCTTTTTGTACCTAATGTCCCTTTTTATCATTAACAGGCTAATATCAACTTTATTCATCAATTAAACCCTCCTAATCACATTAAACACATCAAAATAGGGTTTCTTAATCATCATTACATTAAAGTTAATAACTTGTACTACTTTTCGAATTGCAATCAGAATTAAGATTCAACTATATTTTTAATGGATTCCTCTCGTTTTTGTGAGCAAAATTCATGTATCATATGTTCTCATCGGAGCTACCAATTAAGAGTTATGAATTTTGTAAAATTACCTTCTTCGGGCCAATCACAGAGCGCCACGTCGCTTGGCTCCATGCAACGTCGCTGGACACTTATAAAAACATGACGAAAAGACTCTTTTGCCCCTTGCTTAAGTCGCTGTTTATTCAGCCCGCAAAGGGCAGAGTCGTCCAAAGCTATTTAGTCGTCTTCTACCTCGAACCTTCGGCTGCGGCCGCCGCTGGCCGTCCTCCCGCGGTCTACCTCTCCTCTCTGGAGACTCGGGAACCACCGCAGGTGGGTGCCCTACCTCCGACGCACCTCGGCGCACGCGGGGCGTCCGCAGCTTGCAGCCCACACGCGCGTTTCTAGGCGAAACTCGTCCCTTCATTGCTGCTGCGATAGCTGCACGTTGCAGACCTACTGCACTAGTTGTGCGATGGCAGGAGCGTTAGGTTAGCAACCGCTTAGCTCTAGAGGGTCGTGGAGTCTTCCCACCTTAACTCAGGCCATCAACCACTTCTCATCACTCCGGGATAGGTCCATACCCTCATGGTTAGGGTTGCACGATGAAGAACAATAAGAAGATGGGGGAAAGAGAGTGGGAGATGCGGAATATCTCTGGAACTCGTCCCAAAGGGCCTACCCCTTTTATAGGGGAGGAATCCTCGCCCTAACATGCCTGTCTAAGAGGGAACAAGTCCCTTTCTTAATAGGAAACCAAATCCTTTATTAGGAAGTAGACCTCTCTCTCTCCTTTATCTTTGGATATTCTCAATTATATGGATATTAGAAATACGAACATCCATTTTCTAATTCTCTTTAAACTTGCCTTTTTAAACTATTGGTCACGAAATTTAGTTTCCCTTTTAATAGAAAATATCCTCCTTTTAATAATAACATGGGATTTATTAATAATGTACTCTCATTATATTCTTATTTTCTTTTATTGCTATTTTCTCTTTCCTCTTCCTTGATTGGGACTTCTTGAATCCCAATAAAACTCAAAGAATTCGAAATTCTTTATTTAAGGAACACTCATTATCATTAAATGCATCAATATGCATTATTCCCATTATCTTGCCTATTTCTTTTTAAAATATTTCCTCTTTGTTGATTTCTCTTTATTTCTCTCTTATTTTCCTCATTAGCATTCCTTTTATTATTAGGAAACATTGGGATACGAAATCCCACTAAGGATAACTCAAAAATACTTCTTTTCACATGTTTTCCCTATTTCATCAATGTTTTCAATTTTCTTTATTAACAAGGAAATACTTAATTGATATTTTCTTTTCTTATTGCCTTTTCTTTGCAACTTTGGACTCCTTGGAACCCAAGGAATCTAAGAGGCACGAAATCCTCTTTGGATTTGCCTTCTAGAGGTTTCCACACCTTTCTTATCTCAATTCTCAGTTATTCATTAATTAATTGAATATCCTTGTTATTGGGCCCAATAGCCAACAAAGCCCACAAATCAAACAACAAGGCTATTGTAAATGAAATCCATGCATTTATCCATTATTTGTTCATTTATATTCATTATGAGAAAATAAATTCCTCAACCAATGAACCCAAAATTTGGGGTTGTAACATCCTTCCCCTCTTATAAGAATTTTGTCCTCAAAATTCCAGCAAGCAAGCAAACAAACAGGATAATCCCTTCTTATGTCCATCAAGGCTACCATGTGGCTTTACCCTAACCATGGTGCTTTCCAAGAACCTTCATCATCTCATATTCTTCCATCTGAGTTCTTTCTTACCTTGGTATATCGTACCCTCATAGGTGACTCAGGACATTTCAGCCTTTCAAAAGCTGAATAGGTTCAAGGCTCAACACATGGCTTGGGTACCTCACATCGTGCTCTAGATCGGACTCATGTAACACATTATACATCATGTTATCCTGAGGGGTAAGAATACACAACCATCTCCACCAATCCATCTCAAATGGATTCCTATATCGGGGATTCAGCTCTCTTAGCTGTAGCTTAGAGGGGTCGGATTTTCACATTATTCCTCCACAGTGAACTGCATGTCAGTCTGCTTTGTATCAGCTCGTGACTCATGTCACCACTGGGCTTTCTCTCAGCCATTGCACGATCAAAGCGACGTCATCTGCACACACCTGGGGTTCTTTTATGACCTTCGCGAGGCCTCCTTCACCAACATCTTCATAATGAAGTGGTGACCGACACTACCTCCTTATGGAACATCTTGCATCCCGATAAAGGCCATGGTGGTTAACATCACATCTTAGGGACTGTCTCTATGTATCACCCTAAATGAGCACACATGCTCTCATCAGACCCACTAGTCCGGATCATACTGTCCATTAGTATGGGGTGATAAACGATACTAAAACGAGTTCTTCATGTACCTACTTCTTCCGCATGGAAGTAAACCTTCTCATCATGTTCAAGAACTCTTTGAACTCACATCATGGTGTTGTTGAACCATTTCTTTCTCTATGCAGTTCGACCAGATCTGTCCCTTGACAGAACTCTTCCTTTCTTATGTCATCTAGGTAAGGTGATCTACCATAACCCATATTTTATCTTGACCTTCTTGGTCTAAGAGAGACTCACAACATCCATAGTGATGTACTCCCATTCCCTCTGGGGAACTCTTTATACGATATATCCATGCAATGGGTTAATGGTGTTCGTCCTTCACTTCCTAGCTTGCATGGCCACATGCTACATGCAACTTTGTTTTATGCATTCAAATTGCTACCATCACTTACTATCTTTGTAGTACCAAGGTATATCATGTCCTCATGTATTGTTATGATTCTCAAGCTTGATGCCTCAGAAACCCTAAACCACTGTAATCAGGGTTTCATCACTTTCTTTTCCAATGAAGTGAATTTGAGGTCCTAACACCATCCTTTCACTACATCAAGGACTAGACTGACTAGCCAAACAATCATTAACTTGTTAACCAAAACACATCTTCTTTCCAAACGTAGGGTTAGCCTAACAACTCCTTTCTAACCAAACCGGGTAGCTCTATCTCCACCAGAGCATCCATTACCACTTCACATCTTTCGGTATTAATTAACGTTGAAGACGTACTCTTCCATGTATTCTACTTATCATCTCATCTCAAACTCTAAGTTTGTCTTCATCAAGAAACTCATACTCACTGTGATCGAACTCGACCTTGGTTAATCTGCAAATTCCTCATAGCTCTTGATAAAGTATCCTCAAAAGCTGGCTACACTACCTCTCTTAGTGTTTGTGAACCATCCATGTATCATTCCTTCCACCTCTCTATCATTATTCCTTATAGCAACGTTCCAACTAACAACATCCTTGTCCTTGGTGTATGGCATGCATACTGTCCTATCTCTCACTCTCATAACAAGAAGAAATAAGCATTTGGCGGCCGTCCAAATACAGAGTTCTTCCTATTCCAAGAGTAGGGATGGTACAACCCACCTCGCCAGTACACCTTCAAGTCTCTGTTGAAACTTGCAACTCATGTCTCTATATCGCAATCATCATTATATCAAAGTTACTTTTATGGAAAACTGGCCTCGAACCTTCTTGGGTTTACACACAATCCTTGGTCATATCCTCTAGGTCTGTAGGGTGCCGGCACTTTTGGGGTCATCCCTCTTCCCATATGCACCAGAGAGTGCCCTACTCGCTTGCCCTTTGGGTCACATGAGTTAATGAAGGTGATCAATCTCCTAACCCATGGCCCTCAGACAATGATAGCTGTTACCTCCCGACCCTATGGTCATGCGCAATTAGGGAATTAGGCAACTCCGTCTTTCATCGGTCTTATCCCTACCTGACCCTAGGATAGACTTGGGATTATCTTATAGTACATGTCTGACTTAGAACCTTACCCAAGCTTTCATCACCTCTTTCTGCATTCATGACTGACTTTCATCCCTTCATAGGGGTCATGGCAACCTGCCTACCTTGGTCAGGCCCCATACTGGTTACCTCCATGGTAACTCATCCACATGCACTTAGAGATGGTTATCTATGGGCCTATAGGTTCATTTTCATACCATGTACTCTTCACTTATCTTCTCAAGATCCTATGAGACCTCTTCAGGTCACCTCAAAACCGACAGAACTGGTACACACCCTACGAAAGGGTCCTCTCCCAGGATGGGAGGAAACTACAACCTATTACAGCAAGGTCACACTCATCCTTAGGGTTTATATCTGTATGAGCATGCTTAAACTAACAACTAATAAGGCACAAGCATACCTACGAAACCATGCTAGGTCACACTCATTCTCTTTCCTCATCATCAGATCAACTTATTCGTGAGGGGTTCATCAAACATACCCTTACCTGAAGGGGTTTTTCTCTACACATTAAGAGTACCATGATCGAAACTATACCGACTCAAATCTCAACATGAGCATCAAGTACACTGCTTCCCCTCTTAGGCCTAGGAACCCTATGTTCACTTTTGGGTATCCAACTGCATGTTCAAACTCTTAACCATGAATCAAGCATGTTCAAGATATGTCATGTACTTTCATGATCTTTCTACTCAACACTTCATAGTTGATTCCTCTTCCTGGACAACTACTAGGTATAAAACCTCACCACTGGTGCCTTAACCTCCTCAGGGTCAAAAGCACTCTCTATCTCATCTAGTAGGTAATCACTTGTACCATATGTACTCGAAGCATCATCCTCCCTCTAGGGTTTGGTTACTCTCAAGCTAACCAAGACATCATCAACCTCCAGGGATCATGCATGAGGCGACCATTATCATCCACTTAGGTCGCATCCTTCTCGACTCCCACTGTTTCTCAAGTTTCGGGGTTTTAGGCTTCCAACTTTCTTGGCCAAGGTCTGCTCCCTTTCTCTAGAGCTAATCCTACAACCAACCTCTCTATAGGAGGTCATGTCTTTATGAAGGATCAAACTCCTGAGCACGCCCTTATTTGAATGAAGCCTATACTCAAACTTATGTTTACTCAAGGTTATCCATAACCCCATATGTTTATCTCATAAGCCATCCATCATGATCCCTTGACTAGGGTTTCGTTTAATGTCGCCATTACTGATGCACTCTGGGTACAAGTTATATCCTACTGGAAACAACCCTATAGGTTCTTCTCTAACCTCATCCATGAAGGATTTACCCTTCGCCCAAACATGCACGACCCTCTCCAGGGTTGGGTCGCCAAAGGTACTAGGTGATCCAACCTCTCATGGCCCATATGACGATCCCAAGGCATGTCCAACCACACACTCGGTCTAACTCATCATGTCATCTCTATCTCTAACCTTCACTTAGGGTTAGGGTTACCATCATCCTCAAAGGATGTGCTAGGTTTCTACCTTGAGTGGAGGTCTCTACCTCCACGACTGACTCTCTCTACTCATCCTCCTACCAAGGAGGTCCATCCTCAGGTCTCTCCTGAGGGCAATGACAACTCGTGTCATACGACCTAAGCATGTATTTATTCCTTTTACGCTTACTCTATTAAGCTTATGTCCATGACATCTTATTTACATGCTTTTTATTAAATTTGGTGGAGGATTCCTTAATCCTTATCAACCTTACCCATACCTCAAGAGGGTGAGGGAAAGAGAGAAAACCCTAATCCTTAAGGTCCTTAACAGAATTTGAGTTGAGAAAGGATGAACGAGATAAGAGAGTCCTAAAAGGTATCTTATTTCGATTCATACCCTAAGACTTTGGCCAGGCAGTCACACGGATCCGGGAGTCCTCGTATTCCGACTAGCGGTGCGGAGGAAAATATTGCCAGCCCCCGGTCGTGATCCTTTTCTAGACACCTCAGTCTTTCGGATAATCCTCTAATAACTCCCTTGGGTTCTACGGAATTTGTAAAATTTAATAATTATTAAAGATTAGATGAGGAACCTATGCTCTGATACCAATTGTAACGACCCCGTCTCCCGGTAACCCCCAATTAAGGGAGACCCGAAGGTCAGAGCCGTTATTCAATTAACAGGATCAAAGGTTCGACAAATAATCAATAATAATTAAATAAACTTTACCAACTAAAGCTAAAACTGGTATAAAATAAAACTTTGTTTACCTTTTTAAAAGATGGGATTTCTAAACTTCTATCCATGAAGATGTTACTCTAACTAATCCTCCTGTGTACGTTACTTCTCATTGAATTCCACATATGCCACTTTACTGTTTGTTCTTTTCATTTGTACCTAAAACGCCGACAAACAAAACGTGGGTCAGTATATCGAAATATACTGGTATGTGGGGTCAACCAAAAGTTTGCACATATGACTAACAATTTAATAATCACAATCAAATTATTTAACAATCCTATTTACACTTTTCAATATGACATCCTCCACCGCTTTTGCCCTAACCCTGGCATACCCACCTTAGGGTGCCCTTTTGCCAATGACTTAAGGCCACCTTCTCAATCCCGAGCTTGGTGCCTGGGGGTCACCACTCATGGTGCCCACTAGTCATGCAATAACATAGGCCACCTTCTTAGTGCCTGGGGTCACCACTCAAGGTGTCCATTGGTCTACCCATCTGGGCCTGACCTTTGGCATCATCCATCAGGGTGGCATGTAGGTGCGAGAATCCATACTTCTATTATTAAGGTGATAGTCATAGTGACTTTATAATTTGCGAGTATGAACATCCAAACAGTTTAATTGCAGTCAATGCGATTAACCATCCGGCAAACATGCGGAAAACTAATGCGGTTATTCGTAAGCGTAACCACATACCTGATCTGATGATTTTAATAGAAATATCCATGCAAATAAGAATCCAAGCAAGCAAGCATTCAATAAGATCCTGAAACATTTATACAATTTCCTATTATTACTCATGTCATTAAGATCTATTAAATCTAGCTCGCTTCCTAGGGTTTCTAGTCCCCTTTTAGGGTTTCCGTTGCAATTAGGGTTTCTCTTTCATATTTTATTATTTAAACCCTAATTACTCATAAACCCCAATTATTCATCTAGTGGTCACACAAGATGTTAAGGTTATGCTTTAACAACATTTAATCTTATTTTCAGATTAACAACACCATTATCTATCAATTAAGTCCATCAAGACTCTTTTCATTAAAGCTACTATTTTAATCCTTTTTACTTCATGGCAAAATTATTATAAGCATTTATCATCAATTCATAGCCCATTATGATCTAAGTCGCATATGAATTCATTTTATCATAATTTTACCCTTTTATTCCTGAGAAATCCCTAATTACTACTTTTAGGGTTTTTATCCAGAATTAAGGACTTTTGTACTCTAATAGTTTAGATTCCACATATTTCAACTCCAATCATCAAATTTGTCAATTAAAGCCATTAATAAACTCATCCACTAACATTAGGGTTTCAAGGCCCATTAGATTATTATTCATGCACAAGAAACTCAAAATTAATCTAATTATATGCAAAGTTCATCCTTTTTGTACCTAATGTCCCTTTTTATCATTAACAGGCTAATATCAACTTTATTCATCAATTAAACCCTCCTAATCACATTAAACACATCAAAATAGGGTTTCTTAATCATCATTACATTAAAGTTAATAACTTGTACTACTTTTCGAATTGCAATCAGAATTAAGATTCAACTATATTTTTAATGGATTCCTCTCGTTTTTGTGAGCAAAATTCATGTATCATATGTTCTCATCGGAGCTACCAATTAAGAGTTATGAATTTTGTAAAATTACCTTCTTCGGGCCAATCACAGAGCGCCACGTCGCTTGGCTCCATGCAACGTCGCTGGACACTTATAAAAACATGACGAAAAGACTCTTTTGCCCCTTGCTTAAGTCGCTGTTTATTCAGCCCGCAAAGGGCAGAGTCGTCCAAAGCTATTTAGTCGTCTTCTACCTCGAACCTTCGGCTGCGGCCGCCGCTGGCCGTCCTCCCGCGGTCTACCTCTCCTCTCTGGAGACTCGGGAACCACCGCAGGTGGGTGCCCTACCTCCGACGCACCTCGGCGCACGCGGGGCGTCCGCAGCTTGCAGCCCACACGCGCGTTTCTAGGCGAAACTCGTCCCTTCATTGCTGCTGCGATAGCTGCACGTTGCAGACCTACTGCACTAGTTGTGCGATGGCAGGAGCGTTAGGTTAGCAACCGCTTAGCTCTAGAGGGTCGTGGAGTCTTCCCACCTTAACTCAGGCCATCAACCACTTCTCATCACTCCGGGATAGGTCCATACCCTCATGGTTAGGGTTGCACGATGAAGAACAATAAGAAGATGGGGGAAAGAGAGTGGGAGATGCGGAATATCTCTGGAACTCGTCCCAAAGGGCCTACCCCTTTTATAGGGGAGGAATCCTCGCCCTAACATGCCTGTCTAAGAGGGAACAAGTCCCTTTCTTAATAGGAAACCAAATCCTTTATTAGGAAGTAGACCTCTCTCTCTCCTTTATCTTTGGATATTCTCAATTATATGGATATTAGAAATACGAACATCCATTTTCTAATTCTCTTTAAACTTGCCTTTTTAAACTATTGGTCACGAAATTTAGTTTCCCTTTTAATAGAAAATATCCTCCTTTTAATAATAACATGGGATTTATTAATAATGTACTCTCATTATATTCTTATTTTCTTTTATTGCTATTTTCTCTTTCCTCTTCCTTGATTGGGACTTCTTGAATCCCAATAAAACTCAAAGAATTCGAAATTCTTTATTTAAGGAACACTCATTATCATTAAATGCATCAATATGCATTATTCCCATTATCTTGCCTATTTCTTTTTAAAATATTTCCTCTTTGTTGATTTCTCTTTATTTCTCTCTTATTTTCCTCATTAGCATTCCTTTTATTATTAGGAAACATTGGGATACGAAATCCCACTAAGGATAACTCAAAAATACTTCTTTTCACATGTTTTCCCTATTTCATCAATGTTTTCAATTTTCTTTATTAACAAGGAAATACTTAATTGATATTTTCTTTTCTTATTGCCTTTTCTTTGCAACTTTGGACTCCTTGGAACCCAAGGAATCTAAGAGGCACGAAATCCTCTTTGGATTTGCCTTCTAGAGGTTTCCACACCTTTCTTATCTCAATTCTCAGTTATTCATTAATTAATTGAATATCCTTGTTATTGGGCCCAATAGCCAACAAAGCCCACAAATCAAACAACAAGGCTATTGTAAATGAAATCCATGCATTTATCCATTATTTGTTCATTTATATTCATTATGAGAAAATAAATTCCTCAACCAATGAACCCAAAATTTGGGGTTGTAACAAGAATTCCCTAAGTATTCACCGAGGTTATAAGAGTAAACTGAAATATAGGGAATTTGTTTATGACTAAAATTGTTGTATAATTAAATAGAGAAATTTGTTTATCTGGATTCCCTTAGTTATGAATGATTGTTTATCTGAATTCATAGTACATATATGTCAGATACTATCTTGGATTTCATTTAAGGTGAATAGTGTTTGTTTGATATCTCAGTAAAGAGGGTGAAACCCTAGATATGTGGAAAGTTGGATATTTGTGAATAGATATCATGAAATCCATTTGAATTGATTTTCTTATAGACTTTATTTATTCAATTTTATTATTGATGCATGTTATCTCAGTAAATGGCATGGAAACCCAATTTCAGCTCAGTTCCAAGGTTTCATACATATATTGATTTTATATGATTTGTTGATAGTAGTCTTTATTCAGTGAATGTTTATATCGCATGAGATCCTTATGAGAGCCATGTGATAAGTGAATGGGGTAAATGAAACCATAAGGATATGATGTTCAATGAATCAAGTATTTTGATATCAATGTTCTTAGTATGATATGTGGTGATGTTTAACAGTTCAGTTGTGGTAAATGTTATCAGATGGTCTATGAAACGAATGGTTTACAAAGCTAAACTAAGATATGTAATATGATGATTTAATTGTGAATATAAAAAGTGAATTAGACATGTAGATGCCCTGAACACCGTAGATTCCCTATGAGAGGTCTGTGTTGTAGGGATGAAATGACCTAACCCTGGCAGTGTCCAGTATACGGGGGTCGGAACGTACTAACGGGTGGTACGGGGGACGAAGCCCTAGTGGAAGTATCCTTAATATACAGAATGAAGTGTCCAACATCAACTAGAGATCTTAGTGACACTAGAGTACTATAAATCCAATAGGTGGCTTGACTCTCTTCTTGGGTGCTCTGGTTAGAGGAAGAGTCTAGTTTTTATGGCATAATAGGTGTGATGAGGCCAGAGAACCATTTTCCTATTGTAGACCAATGACGTAGTCAGGCTTTGCGTTCCCGGGTGTGTCAGCTAAGTCTTGTACGGTGAGATCGTAGCTCACTACGAGTCTTCATATGTAGAGTACACTGCATATGATTAGGGCATAAGCTAAAATATGATAATATGAGTTTTAAAGAGTTTGTTATAAGTAATAAAGGCTAAGAAATATTCGACTATATTTATCCAGCAATTATTCTTTGTATGTTTCTGAATTATTAGTTCTCTTTGAAATTTATCAAGCATGCTCATATATTGATTTGCTCTTGTTGATATCTAGAGTATCCTGCCATATTTATGATAGTCAATGATCAATCTCTTTAAAGTTTATTGTTGTTATAATTGATATCAGTTGCTCAAAAGTATATCTGTAATTATATTAGTGCTTCAGACTGTTTCTTTGAAGTACTCATTCACTGAGCGAGTAGGCTCATCCCTCTACTAAAAAAAAATTAGGAAAACCGTGGGAATTGAAGATATCATTGCATCAGAGTAGATATGCCACAAGAGTTAAGTCTGAGTATAGTTAAGTTCAGTCGGTCCTTGTCACTCTAGGTCCTTGTAACAAAATAAGAGAGAGTTGTAAATGATAATGTATAACATTATTCCTCTTTTAGCAATATATGTGAATCAGCAAGTCATATGTGCTTAAAAGTATGAGAAACATAGTTGAAATCAAATTAGAGAAATTAATGTTTAGATTCCCTTGTAAAGTTAGTTTATGTGGTCCAATGCGAGAAAACAAAGAGTTTGAAAAAGAAGAAAAAGTTAAGGGTGATTTTTGTATTTCGTTAAATCCTCAATTTATGCCCTAATCTCATGATTAATGGTAATTGTGAGTTCGGGGTGTAACAACTTGGTATCAGAGCTTAGGCTGAGTTGTCAGGGACCATTAAGTTAGTAAGTTAGAGTCATAAGTGTGGCAGATAGGAGATGTTATGATGTTAGCTCTGGGGATTTGAGTATTTGGATATCCTGTTCTGGTATCTGAGTACTTGGATCAACCAGTATCAAGCTACTATGTCTATTCTTTCATGTATACCCTAGCCAGGTATACAGTGGAAGGATGGTCTAGATAGGAACCCTAGAAATATTAGGGTTAGAAACAAGATAAGTAACATGAATTAAGAGCATAAATATAAAATGAGATAGAACTTTCATTTCATATTGTTGTTTTATTGAAGATAATAGAAAAGCTCTTATATGTTTGAATTCAGATATTTAGTATTTTGAAATATATATGGGTCTTTAATATTTTTTGTACACAATGCAGTTGTAGCATTTATTGATTACATTCTTTGTAACAAGTAGACTAGAAATGATCTTTGAATGAGCTTTCCTAAGTCGATACGTTTTCTTCCACACATTTGAGATGAATAGGAGTTGAGTAATCCTGAGTAGCTCTTGGCTTCAGGACTGTAGGTTCGGCCTGGTCCGGCTGGCAGGGTGCGTTACTGGGATCTAATGACTCCTATTGAAAATATAATAAGAGTAGACTCTGGATAAATTAGACTCACATTATAGTGAGAATGTACATACACTAAGATGTTGAAACATATGGGAAAGATTAGAATAGCTAAGAATCAGTTGGAACTGATATCTGAGGTCCAACTTTGGGGCCTCATATGAGAAACCTTAATTAAGAATAAAGGAACATGACATAAGGTACATATTAAGTTTAATGATTAGTATTATATGAACTTTAAATATGAAATATGGAGAGAAAAAAATATGAAAAAGGTATGTAAGGGACAAGATAGTAAGAATCAATCATGAGGAATGGACTATATAATTGAGTACAATGTTTTTATGTACTCCAAAGCAAAGGGAAAATAGAAGAAAAGATTTAAGTAGACAATAAGTAAATATAAGTGAAGAGTCTTCAGAAGAGTTAAAGTAAAGAGAATTAGATGAACATGTAAATCATAAGATTAGGATAAGAAACTAAGTTAAAACAAAGATAAATGTTGGAAATGATGAGCTTGATCAAGGAATGATGGTTATGATATAATTGAGAGCATGGAATGTATACCTTTATTGTGAAGTTAATACATTCATCCTTACTACCTTTGGATTCCAAGTCTCTATAGAACAACAAACTAGTTTCTAAAAGAAGAACAAAAGTGTAGCTTAACCAATGAATAAGTCATACAAAGGTAGACTATATTCAGGAGGGAAAAACTTGATTGAAAGAGATACTAAGTTCAACCCATGCATGAGTCGTTTGATTTAAAATAAAGGATATGTAATGTATTAAACATGAGTTGAAACTAGTAGAGAGATTATTGATTTAGAATTTCAACTTCACATTAGTAGAAGGATAAAAAGAAATATCTGCAACATGGTATACATGATCATACACATGAATAAGCAACATGATCATAAGAAGAAAAAAAAATAGAAGTTAACGATGACATGTGGAATAGTAGTATATGGTAAGGGAATTATGGAAAGTAAATAAGGGTTTGAAACATAATGGAGTAATACAGATTATAAAAGAAAGAGGTTGCGAAATTTAAGAAAGTGCTAATTAGTCAAGTATCCTTGTTGATAATTTATTTAAAACCTACATATGAGAAATGTATTAATGAATGTTTGAAGATAAGAATTCTAAGTCTCAAAATCATCTTCTCTTTCATATATTCCTTAATGAGAGCAATGTGGGAACAAAGGGATAAGAAAATGAATCATATATGATGCATAACCACTGTGGTAGACACATCTAATGAATGTAATAATGACACACAATATGATGATGAAACCCTAGAAGGGTAATTGAGAATGTAATCTATCTGAATGGTCAAGTAAGAGAAAGGAAATTAAATTGATAAGATAAGGAAGACTTTAGTAAAATTTGTGAGATCCAAAGTTTGAATTTCAAATTAAGGGAGAAAAGTCACATCACAATAACGTCATGCTACTGATAAGGACCAAACCCTAGAATGTTTAGAGTTGTAGTAGTTCAAGGGATGTCACAAGTGATTTGATCTTGAATACTAGCATCTCTATAAAACAAGATCATCAGATTTGCACTATGAGAAGTAAACTAGAACTGATAGTAATCCAGGGTTTAAAGATAGCTAATCTGAAAGGTTGATAAACAATATGGAAATGATTCAGAATAAAGAGTAAGATATAAATTTGAAATGTAACAAGTGTGTTTTGAACAAAAGGAGAAATACAATATGAGTGAAGTACGATATGAGATAAATTCTTGCAGTGATAGCAAGAATGATGAATAATCTTTTTGTACCTTGTATGTTTCAATTTCAAGAATGTTTTAATCTACATGATTAAAATGTGAAGGATAGGTAGCAAAAAGTAAGTAGTAATGAATGAGGAGAGAGATAAGAGAAAACAATGGCTTTTAGTAATATGTGAATTTTTTTTAGAAGTATAATTTGTTGAAGGTATATTAAGGTATGTAAATTTGTTTTACATATGATTTTAGTTGTACATGTGCAAGCAATATGTTAATTAAAGGTGTCCGATAGTTGTAGTCATTCATACCAGTAATCCACCTTAGTATTGTACAATTGTGGTATGGTGATATGGGTCAAATGATGATGAAACAAATGGAGGGTTACCCTAAATAAGGTAGTCTTACTTATTCACTCATATGAATAGAAGGGATGATAACCATATTGTATTGATATGTAGCCCTAATGAGGTATAGCTTGTTATACCTAGCTTTAACATAACTAAGTGATGGTAATTGGATATGAATAGTCCTTGAATGACTACTACAATCATGGAGTACTTTGTTACTGTTGTTGAAACCCTAGTATGCTATAACCCGATGGTTACACCTTCAATTATGTGTGGGTTCATACTTGAGAATAATATGGAATGTGATGGTAATGCTTCACCTTATGCATCCATGATGCAGTGGGGATGTCGTGAGTAGTATTGTGCAATTGCTATTGAATCTAGTATTCCAACTCAAGACTGTTTTGCTACTTGAGTAGCACAATAGTAAAATTCAAAACAACATGGACATGGTGAACTCTCTTTTGTGACTTAGAGGTAATACATAACAATAGTACATATTGAGTTGTATGAATTGAGATAGTTGGATCGTATTATCAATGTTGAGGTAACATCTCAAGTGTATGAAAATATTGAAATGGTTGTTTCTCTCTCTCTATCCTATGATTTATTGTGGCATAGAGAATTTTTTTGTTATCATTGATAACTATTTTAACATGTTGTGATTAGAAAAGAGATAAAGCACTTAAAGTTGAAAACTACATTCAAGTATAAAATACAAGAATGTAATGGCATGTAATATTTCATAAGCTTAAAATAAACTTTGAATATACTTTGTTTGTGTATTTATGTATCGGGGACGAAACTTTTTAAGGGGGCGAGAATTGTAATGACCACATTTGTGCTTGATTGGTAAGCTAGGGTTTACCTGAATGACTACATGCTTGATTAGATTGAACATCGTTTAGACTTGATTAATGATAGTAGATCAATTGTTATGTTTCAAACCTAAGAAGAAACTCTAACTATGATTTTAGTTTGAAGAATTAGGGTTTGAGAAATGTAAACCCTAATCGGCAAAAATTAGGGTTTTGATAGTACATGAATATGGAATTTGATCATGATAGCAGTGTGGTAAATGATTTTTCGTATTTTCTAAATAAAAATTATTTAATTGAATTTTGTACATGATATGGATAACTCAATCATGAATATTGGAGAAAATTTTTAGAATATTTGAATATTCTTTGAAAGTGGTTCTCGGTCGAACTATACTTCGACCAAAATGTTGACAGAGTGCTTTTCAGTAGTGTAGTGTTTTATTTTTAATTATTTATTGGTAATTCCATATGATCTGAAATTTTAATTGGAGATCTGAATCTCAATCATAAACAACATGTAAAATTTTAATAATTTTTTGATGCATTTAGACCTTATCAGTAGATGAATTATAGTAATATTTTTATGACAAAAAATTTAGCTAAAATAAGAGAAAGTATAGTGAGTGGTCAATGTGCAATTGACCCAAGCACCTCAATTGCTCTATATGGTCAACCTAACACACAAGGAGCTCTCATAATTTATGATTCAATCTAGAGAAATGAAATCCTAGAGAGAGAGGGAGAGTTAGGGTTTGAGAGGAGAAAGTGATGGAGATGCTGACCTAGGGTTTTGCTGTCCGAGGAATGATGAAATCATGTAAGTTTAGCTTCTTTGCATAGACTTTAATGGTGAATCTTCTCTCACATGTCAAGATTCCATTCCTACTCTGATTTGATCCAAAATGGAGTCAAAACTTCCCCTTTTCTCACTCTTTCTTCATAATCCCTCATTTTTAGGGTTTCGGAGTTGAAAGGAAGAAGAATTGGGTGAATTGCTAGGGATTTGATATGAGATCAAGATTTTCAGGGATGAGCTACATTTTTAAGGTGTTTTCACACCTTAGGGTGAGTGGTAACTTCCTTTAAATAGTATATTTCACGAAAATTGGTTAAATCATCCATAATTTTTAATTTCTTAGTATGCGACTACAAACCCTGAATTGTGTGTTTGATCTAAGTTATTGCAAAATGATATGAAATGGATTCTTCCTCTATTTGGATGAATTTCAGATGATAAAATCATATTAGAAATGTATACAATACATCCTAATGAGAATTCCCTAAGTATTCACAGAGGTTATAAGAGTGAACTGAAATATAGGGAATTTGTCTATGAATGAAATTACGGTATAATGAAATAGAGAAATTTGTTTATCTGGATTCCCTTGGTTATGAATGATTGTTTATCTAAATTAATAGTACATATATGTCAGATACTATCTTGACTTTCATTTAAGGTGAATAGTATTTGTTTGATATCTCAGTAAAGAGGGTGAAACCCTAGATGCGATGAAAGTTGGATATTTGCGAATAGATATCGTGAAATCTATTTGAACAGATTTTCTTGACATGATAGACTTTATTTATTCAAATTTATTATTGATGCATGTTATCTTAGTGAATGGCATGGAAACCCAAATTCAGTTCAGTTCCAAGGTTTCATACATATATTGATTTTATATATTTTGTTGATAGTAGTCTTTATTCAGTGAATGTTTATGTCGCATGAAATCCTTATGAGAGCCATGTGATAAGTGAATGGGGTAAATGAAACCCTAAGGATAGGATGTTCAATGAATCAAGTATTTTGATATCAATGTTCTCAGTATGCGATGTGGTGATGTTTAACAGTTCAGTTGTGGTAAATGTTATCAGATGGTCTATGAAACGAATGGTTTACAGAGCTAAACTAAGATATGTAATGTGATGATTGAATTGTGAATGTAAAAAGTGAATTAGACATGTCGATGCCCTAAACACCATAGATTCCCTATGAGAGGTCTACGTCATAGGGATGAGATGACCTAACCCTAGAAGTGTCCAGTATATGGGGGTCGGAACGTACTAACATATGGTACGGGTGATGAAGCCCTAGTGGAAGTCTCCTTAATATATAGAATGTAGTGTCAAACATCAACCAGAGATCCTGGTGGCACTAGAGTACAGTAAAGACAATAGGTGGCTTGACTCTCCACCTGTGTGCTCAGGTTAGAGGAGGAGTCTAGTTTTTACGGTATAATAGGTGTGCCGAGGCCAGAGAGCCATTAACCTATTGCAAACCAGCAACGTAGTCAGGCTTTGCATTCCCGGGTGTGTCAGCTAAGTCTTATACGTTGAGATCGTAGCTTGCTATGAGTCTTCATATGTAGAGTACATTGCATATGATCAGGGCATAAGATAAAATATGATAATATAAGTTTTAAAGAGTTTCTTATAAGTAAGAAAGGCTAAGAAAGATTCGATTACAGTTTCCCAACAATTATTCTTTGTATGTTTCTGAATTATTAGTTCTCTTTGAAATTTATCAAGCATGCTCATATATTGATTTACTCTTGTTGATATCTTGAGTATCCTTCCATATTTATGATAGTCAATGATCAATCTCTTTAAAGCTTACTACTGTTATAATTGATATCAGTTGCACAAAAGTATATCTATAATTATATTAGTTCTTTAGACTATTTCTTTTAAGTACTCATTCACTGAGCGAGTAGGCTCACCCCTCTACTCAAAAAAATTTAGGGAAACCAATGGGATTGAAGATATCATTACATC
Source organism: Alisma plantago-aquatica (assembly GCA_963693085.1). Taxonomy (NCBI): domain Eukaryota; kingdom Viridiplantae; phylum Streptophyta; class Magnoliopsida; order Alismatales; family Alismataceae; genus Alisma; species Alisma plantago-aquatica. Next base: position 955,336,184 of record OY856410.1, on the reverse strand, counting down.
AGAGTAGATCTGCCATAAGAGTTAAGTCTGAGTATAGTTAAGTTTAGTCGGTCCTTGTCACTCTAGGTCCTTGTAAAGAAATAAGAGAGAGTTGTAAATGATGATGTATAAAATTATTCATGTTTTAGTAATATATGTGAATCAGCAAGTCATATGTGCTTAAAAGTATGAGAAACATAATGAATGTTCATACATGAATTTTTTACTATTGAAATCATATTAGAGAAATCAATGTTTAGATTCCCTTATAAAGTTAGTTTATGTGGTTCAATGCTAGAAAACAAAGAGTTTGAAAAAGAAGAAAAAGTTAAGGGTGATTTTTGTATTACGTTAAATCCTCAATTTATGCCCTAATCTCATGATTAATGGTAATTGTGAGATCGGGGTGTAACAACTATGACCACCATTGATGGTTTCCATGGGTCAATCTCAAGGTGGGTCTGTCTGATACACTATTCACTAACATGTATCTGTGTGCTTGATTTGATATTTCCATATAATGACTAATGAGATTACGTCATCAACCAACCCACACTCTAGTCGTGTGTGTTATTGGTGTCTATCTACCTTCCACACTAACAACTGACTAGGGACATATAAGAATGTACATAATCTTAGCATTCATGTGATCTCATCCTAGAAGTCATGTACTTGAAGACATACATCGTTGAGTATTGTCATTCTTTAGACATTCATAATATTTATTCATTATCTCATAACTGAGCGAAATAGAATGAATTGGAAGCTTGCCTTTATGAGTATTAATCAAATCCTTTATGGTTCATGCCACATCAATCATCACATGATTGTCTCTCTGGGCATACCTTACTGTGATGACCCAACATCGAATCAAGACAAATCACCATCAGTAATAATTGCAGAATAATCATAAGTAGAAGATTAACAAAATCACTCAAAAATAAAATCATTTTGCAAATAGATCCTTTTCCAAGAAACTCTTAAAGAAAGAAACCAAACTTTATGTACATTATGGTTCACATTGTACATACATTATACCATCGCATCTCGAGGATAATATATACCAGTTTCTTTGCCCAAAGTATATACATAAGCAACTTAAAACCTCGAGGCATACAAACCAAAATCTCAGATTGTTTATAAAACCATTACGTACTGACTCCAAGGACCTAAGAGTACAGAGACGACACATAGGACTTCTATCTACAAGACACGATAGACAGTACACTCAACATGAGTTGCTACTGTTGTCACTGTTGATGTTGTCCTTCCTTTTCAGTACGGTCTCTACCTCCTCATGCATGTCCACCTAAAAATTGTGGATCACACGGGGTGAGACACAAGTCCCAGTGAGAGATATAACTCTCTGCCAACAATGTTATTATCACCGGTAAACAATATAAAATTGATCAGAGGTTCTTTAATATTAATAAGCAAGATTAATCATTGTTTATAAGCAGAATAGAGCAATCTCATCTTTTAAAGTAATGCAACTATCTATGATAGAGCAATAAATCATCTATTCACTTTATAAGGAATATGAAGAACATGTAACATCTATTCATTTAAGATGTATAAAAGAAGTGTACATGAACCAATGTTTTCCATATTTGATCCTTAAGCAAATACACTACACGACTGATTACATATATACAATCACACTTATGCCATGAGGAGATATACCGCTCATGCTCCAACTGACCATGGCTATGTAAAGCATCAGTACCATACAAGGTCAATGGAAGAGCTGGCTTCCAAGACCTCACATGTCTTAGTCAGTATGAGACTATTTGTAGGACATCTTGTGTCATCTGCAATTAGCTTACCAGGGTATACAAGTATCTTTTCTATAGAGCTACAACCACAACATGCACTCTCTTCAGGGAGATTTCAATTATCCATCCCTGGATTATAATGATACATAAGATTATACATCAATTCCTAATTTGATCGGGAGATTCACATATCAATATCGTTATAAATTAATGAAGAAGAATTTACACATCAGTTCCTCAATTGCTCAGGAGATTCACATATCATTCCCGATATAAAATAAATGAGGAAGGTGCTACATAAATTCTTCATTAGGATGTATGGATATATGTCGTCCTTCACCCCCACATATTCAAAAATATGCTCTCTGAGTTAAACTCGTTTCACCATTCAACAAATTCTGACACTGGATGGATCTATGTTCAGGGCAACTACATGATGAAATTCCACTTGATTAATTAGGTTCATTACAATATCTTTTAGCATCGACCAAGTTACAAACATGAATTATAACAGATGCTACAAAGAAAGGTGTAGTATGTTTATCAAGTACTTTCATGATCTTTGGAACACATTGAATGTATAACACTCGAGATCTCAGTCCCTTCTCACATTACTAGGGATTCTTCTCCCTTAGCAATATCATCATCAGGATTACTAGATATGGGTATTCAAACCCTTAGTACATTATTGAACATGGTCACCTCTCATCAGGTAACTATTTCCTCTGGGTCCTCAGACCAAGGTATACATTATACTTGTTGCACAAGTATTTCACATGGCTCACAAGGCCCATTTAAACATCTTGTCAGTTTTTACTAGGCAACAACTATCTTTTTAGGTCATCAGACCATATAAACATTATACTTATTGTTCCAAGTATTTAACATGGCTCACAAGGCCCATTTAATCTGTATCATATGAAGCATCATAGCTCATACTTGGCTATGCTCGTCATCTCCTGATACCTGCATGGTTAACACTTCATGATAACAACATTATCAAGTACATATCATCAACATACAATACAAGAGAAATACAACCTTCCCATTATTAGGGTTAGGGTTTCCCTTTATAATCGATTAGGGTTACATGTTCATATTATTAATCCACACCCTAATTCACTACTCCACACATCTAGGAGTATCAGTGTATTCTCATTAAATGATTATTGCACAAGTATGAGTTTCTCTCTCATACTCACTAGGATATTTATTACATCATACTATAATAAATTGGCTTAACCCTTTCTCAAGGTACATTAGCCTACACTTGTCAAAGTGTATTAAACTCATTACTTCTTATTGTGTCAATTTCCATAACCCACTTTATGTTTTACTCATCCAATTGTATCGGATTTGAGGTGCATCGAGGTGTATCGACCTTGAAGTGCTACATGTAATAACGGTCTAGCATCTATTCTTGAGTTGCCCAACTATCATCAAGTAATATGGACTCAACTCATATTAGAGCATTGTTGATATAGGGTTGACCGTCATCAATCAATTTAGGTGTTTTACCTCTCAAGGAATTTGCCACACAATTACTTGGTATTTTAGCCATCACTTCTAGAGTGTGTTGCCCTCACATTTACAAGGTCTGTCGGGTTGAATCATGTATGTCAAGTTGTACACATGTATTGGGTTAGGGGTATATCAGGCTACACATTATCATATCCTTCATACCCTCAACCATCAAGGTATCATCCCAATCTATCTTATGGTGTATCACCTTCACCATACTTAGGTGTAACACCTTTACCTCACTTGGGTCTATCATCCTTACCTCACTTGTGGATATTGGCTCCACCACACTTTAGTGTATTGGCCATCACATGTTCTAGGGTATCAACCACCTTACCACTTTTTGTCATCTAATGTATTGAGTTACAATCATCATATCGGGTTAGAGGTGTATCCTTGATAACCATGTCGGTTTAGAGGTGTATCCTTGATCTCCATACGATTTAGAGGTGTATCCTTGATCACCATATCGGGCAAGAAGTGTAGGCTCATCACCATATCGTGCTTCCATATTGGGTTACTCAACATTAGGGTTTACATATCAGGTTAGACCCTCATGCTCATATCACTTCAAATCTTCATGGTATCACCCTGCCCTTCATCACATGATAAGTGATAGAGTAGATATCAGGTTAGTCTAAACCAAACCATATGTACAAATCAATAGGGGTTTGAAGTTCCAATTTATATCAGGTTCCATATTACTATATTGGGTTTCAACACCATATCGGGTTAGGGGTATATACTTGACATTATATCTTGCAAGAGGTGTGTGCTTGATCCCATGTCATAGACAAGGTGTGTGTATGTGTCACTCATATCATCCATGAGGTCTAAATGCATCACTATATCATGCTAGTGGTGTGCCCACTTCACCATATCGGGTTACTCAAAATCTAGGGTTTGTCATATCAGGTTAAGGGTACTTCAACCCGATATCGGGTTGAACCATGATGAGGTCATCATCATCAAGATCTAGACCTTCGTTCTTACTATTCTAGTTCATGGACAACAGTCCTATGTCACTAATAGAACTCATGGATTCATCAATTTAATAAGAAAACTCAAAAGTGAAAGTAAATAATCAAGTATGGCAAGATTGATGGTGAATAATAACATAATTGGGTTGAAGTTATATAATCCACCTCAAGAACAACTTCAAAGCTCCAAGCTCTAAAGCTTCAAATTCCCAAGGTTGTAGAATAGCTTCACAACTCCTCTATATGCAAAGAAACATCATGGATAAGTATTTGGTGAAGAAGAAAAGAAAGGAAAATCACAACCCTAGATCCATGCTTTAATCCAAGGTTGAAGATGATCATGGCTTCACCTTAGGGTTAAGGCTTGAGCTCCTTCTTGCTCCTTAGCACCATGCACGACACCTCACCACTTGTAGCCGATATCCCTCACTTGTGGCCGATATCCCTTCACTTTTGATTGATATCCCTTCACTTGTGGCTGATATCACCTTGCTATGGCCGATATCACTTTGCTATGGACGATACCAAATCTCTATGAATGATGCCCCTTCACCTATGCACAATACCAAGACACTATGCACGATATCTAAGAGAAATAGGGTGGTAAGTTTCGAAAAATTTCACTAATAGGTGAAAGGAGAGGCATATATAGTTGAGGTTCATGTAAAAGAGTGTATATGAGGTGCCATCATTTTAAGCTACTAGGTGCCACATATCCATGCATGGTTGACATGTGTACATGCATGCACTCATATTTATCGATGTTGGCTAAATGGACATCATTAAAATCCCTTTGTTTTGAAAATGACAAACATTTCATTCTTGTAGATCTAATGTGCTACTTGAGTATTTCAGGAACAAGAATTCAAAGTGGTGGATAGCTAAGCTTGGAAGATCTCTATGCTCAAATTGCCTTATTGTTTCATGATTGTAATCAAATGTAAACTTGTACAAATATATAATGTACAAGTACTTAGATATCATGTAAATCAAGCATTTAGATCTTCCATATCCACTCACAACACTTAGATAAGTCATCCACTATGATAGTATCACAATGGCACTTTGATACATACATTTAGTACATGCCTAGATAAACCAAAATAGGGACTCCCTCAATCGAACTACTTCTCGATCGAGACACACTCGGTCGACCATCTTCTCGACCGAGAATCACCAGAGTCTATTCCTTGAGCATGTTCTATAGCTGTTAGACTTGGTGGGAAAAAGTAGTTGGGAGTTGAGTTGAACGTTACAATACATTTACTCTAGAATTTCCCTCGGTCGACGAAGTTCTCGACCGAGAAACATTCGGTTGACAAACTTCACGACTGAGAAAGGTTCTGACTACACTTTTCAGAATTAATTAACTAGATGTTACAAATGCAATTAGTGGATACTTAATGGCTAGTTGAGCACTAAGAACACCCTAGAAAGTATCTAGAACATCCCTAAGCACTAATAGGCCATTCCTATAAATAGGACATGCCTTAGGACACCTAAAATCACTTGAGTACACATACTTGCGATTGAGAATCAATTGTTGTGAGCAATTGAACAATCTTTCACTTACAAATCATTTCCATAAGTTGAGATTTCGTGTCCTATAGGCTAGCATATCCTACCCACTACACTTTCACGTTCATACACATTGGATACGAGATGAAAACGCCTGATATAGGATTCAAGCCTCGCGCTAAAATGGTAAAGTGTATTTTTCCTTCTTCCAATCTTATTCCTTCTTATTGTTTTGTATTCTCCTTTGCTACTCCTAGGTTGTAGGCTGTGGAAAGGAGGTTGTAGGAGCTTCTTCAGGTGGAGAAGGTAGCTCGGCGAACTTAGGATTACTTCAAGAAGGATGTCTCAATGGGAAGCTACTTCAAGAGGAAGGCTACTTCAAGGAGGAGCTTGAAGTTACTTAAATAGGAAGGCTACTTCAAGGTTGGTGAGACTACTTCTAGGTGAAGGATATCCTAAGGTTTGGGAAGGTACTTGTATCTTATGTAACATCCTCCAAAAAGGTAATAAAATATATGTGCTTTTAAAATCACAATTGGAAACAATTGGGTAGTGGACTGACTCTGTTACAGCCTCAATTTTGCATATGTTTTCATAATTGAATTGTAAATATTTTGTGAATATGGACATAATTGAAAAGGTTGTATGATTTGCTTCAAAAGATGGATTTCTTTACAAATATCCCTTTGGATAGGAATTTCGTGATTCCTATTATTAGATATAAAAGAGAAGAAAAGGAGAAAAATCCAAATAAAAGGAAAAGATACAAGATTATGGATATTAAGTAAAGTAATTATGAGAAATACATAGAAATCTCAAGAAAGTGGAATTAATGGCCACAATTAAATATATTTCGTTTCTATGTGATTTCTAATAAAAAAATATGAAAAGAGGAAAAAGGAAATGAAAGATAAAGAGAAATCCTTGAAAAGAAATATCTTAATAAAAAAATAAGTATGATAATGAGAAATAAAGGATGTGTATGCATCTAGAAGGATAATAAGAATACTTCTGAATGGATTTTGAAATCTTAGTATTTCTTGGGTTCCAAGGAGTCCAAGTTGCAAGATAATAAGTGAAGAAAGAGAAAAGATGTGAGAAATAAGCCTAATTGAGTAATATCTTGCACCTAAAGAAAAGGCACATTTTCTTTTAGATAATGAGCCCAAATTTGGCAGAGAGGTAGATTAAGTCATTGGCAAAATAGAAACCCTAAGGTGGGTATGCCAGGGTTAGGGAAAAAGTGGTGGAGAATGTCACATTGAAAGCATAAATTAGCTTGTTAATTAACTTGATTGTGATATTTAGATTGTTAGCCATATTTGTGAAATTTTGGTTGTCCCCACATATCGGCATATCCCTATATGCTGATTGATATTTTGTTTGTCGGCGTTTTAAGTACAACTCTGAAAGGAACAAACAGTAAAGTGAAACATTTTGGAAATAAGAAATAAAGTGCAAAGAGGATTAGATAGAATAGATCCAAGTTGTGGATAGAAGTAGATTACCAAAGTTTTTAAAAGGTAAGCAAAGTTTTATTTTATGCCAGATTTCAGTTTAGTTAGTAGAATTTCATAATTATTACTGATTAATTGTCGAACCTTTGATCTGGTTTATTGGGATAGCGGCTATGACCTCTTGGTCTCCCTTAAGTGGGGGTTATCGGGAGGCGGGGTCGTTACATTTGATTTCAGAGCATTGGTTCCTCATTTAATCCTTAGTAATTATTTAATTTTATAAACTCTATAGAACCCGAGGGAGTTATTAGATGATTTTTTGAAAGATAGAGGTGTCTAGAAAAGGAACAAGTCTGGGGGCTGGCAATATTTTCCTCTACACCGCTAGTCAGAATATGAGGACTCTCGGATCTGTGTGACTGCTTGGCCAATGTCTTAGGATCTGACTCGAAATAAGATACCTTTAAGACTGTCTCACCTATTTTCATCCCTTTTCAACCCTAATTCTATTAGGATTATAAGGTTTATGGTTTTCTCTCTCTTCCTCACCCTCTTAAGGATAGGGTATGCATGATAAGGTTAAGGAATCCTCCACCAAAATTAATAAAAAGCATGTAAATAAGATGTCATGGACATAAGCTTAATAGTTTAAGCATAAATAAAGAATAGTTGCATGCTTAGGTCATATGACATGTGTTGTCATGCCCTCAGGGGAGACCTGAGGATAGACCCTTTGGTCAGGAGGACGAATAGAGAGTTGGTCTTGGAGGCAGAGATCTCCATTAAAGGTAGAGACATGTCACATCCTCTGAGGATGATGCTAACCCTAACCCTAAGTGGTGGTTGGAGAGGGATGACATGATGAGTTAGATGTCATGGTAGACCAGGTATGTGGGTGGACATGCTTTTGGTTTGGATACCCATGACGATATGAGTAATGTGAGGTTGGATGACCTAGTACCTTTGGAGACCCAACCCTGGGAAGGGTCGTGCATGTTAGGGTGAAGGATAACTCCTTCATTGATGAGGTTAGTGATAACCATATAGAAACCCTATGAACTTATGATCATGGCAAGGTTGCACCCAAAGTATGTCAGTACGACTGATAGTAGGCTAAAACCCTGGCCATGAGAGTATGTTGGATATCTTATGAGCTGAGCATAAAAAGTTATGGATAATCTGGAGCAAACATAGGTTTCTCTCATGTAGGTGTATGCTTGTGAGCTTTATCCACCTTAGAGAGAGGACCTCTAGTAGTAAGGTTGTTGTAGGGTTAAGCTCTAGAGAGAGAGAAGGGCCCGAGCTAGAAGGTTGGAAGTTTATACTCTGGGCTAGGAGAAACCCTGAGAAGTTGAGGATGGTGCGACCTAAGAGGATGGTTGTGGTTGCCTCATGCACGATCCCTGGAGGCTGATGGTATCTTGGTTGCCTGTAGATGAACCAAACCCTAGAGGGAGGATGAGGTTGCTGGTACCTATATGCCTATGGTATATGTGTTTTCCTTCTGAGATAGGAAGAAGAGTTCCTTAGACCATGAAAAGGTTTAGTAACAAGTTGTGAGGCCTTAGACCTAGTTGGTTGTCCTTGACTCCACTCTGAGGTGTTATTCAAGTGGAATGATAATAGGAAGTGCATGTCATACCTTGTACATGCTTGGTACGTGGTTAAAGGGTTGAGCATGCATTTGGACATCAAAAAGGTGAACCTAGGGTTCCTAGACCTAAGAGGGGAAGTAGTAGTGCTGAGTGTACCTGATGCTCATGATGAGATTTGAGTTTCTATAGATTTGAGCATGGCACTCCTCATGTTTAGAGGAATAGGAAACCCCTTGGTTAAGGTGTATTTTTTATGAATCCCTCGTCTATAAGTTGGTGACATGGGCAGGTATGATGATGGTCCAATGTGAAGGAATAGAAACAAGTATGACCTATAATCAAGACCTAGCATGGTTTAGTAGGTAGTCTGCTTGCTGGATACATATTTTGGTAGCTTGCTAGGGTCAAACATACTCATGTGGATGTAAACCCTAGACATAGGGACGTTTTTGACCTTTGTTATCAAGATGTAGTTTCCTCCCATCCTGGGACAGGGGTCCTTTTGTAAGGTGTATATCAACTTTTATTGAAGAAACCCTAAGAGGTCTCATAGGATCTTGAGAAGCTAAGTGGAGAGTACATAGTATAAGAGTGAACCTATAGACCCATAGATGATCATCTCTGAGTGCATGTGGGTGTGTTACCATGGAGGTAACCGGAATGAGGCCTGACCGAGGTAGATAGGTTGCCATGACCCCTATGAAAGGACGTAAGTCAGACCACGAATGCTGAGAGAGATGATGGAGACTTGGTTAAGGTTCTAAGTTGGACATGTACTATGTTACAATCCTAAGTCTATCCTAGGGTCAGGTAGGGATAAGACCAATGGAAGTAGGAGTTACCTAATTCCCTGGTTGCACATGACCATAGGGTCGGGAGGTAACAGCTATCATTGTCTGAGGGCAATGGGTTAGGATATTGATCACCTTCATGAACTCATGGGACCCAAAGGGAAGATGAAGAGGGAACTCTATGATGCATAAGGGAAGAGGGATGACCCCAAAAGTGTCGGCACTCTACAGACCTAGAGGATATGACCAAGGATGGTGTGTGGAACCAAGTGGGTTTGAGACTAGTTTTTCATGGAAGTAACCTGGATATTGAGATGTTCATGATATAGATGCATGTGAGACACGTTTCAGATTAGATTTTAGGTGTATTGGAAATGTGGTATGTACCATCTCTACTCTTCGAATGGGAAGAACTCTGTATTTGGACTGCAGCCAAATGCTTATTTCCTCTTGTTATGGGAGTGAGAGATAGAACAGTATGCATGCCATACACCAAGGATAAAGATAATGTGAGTGGAAATGTTGCTATGATGCATGAGAATGGAGATAATAACATACCCTTGTGAAGTGTGAGATGTGTAGATGTTTACAAACATCAAGAGAACTAAGGTAGTCATCTTATGAGGATGTTTTTATCATGAGCTATGTGGAACTTATGAACTATACAAGGTAGAGTGCGATAACCAAGAGGATGAGCTCAGAGTTTTCTTGATGAAGATAGACTTAGAGTCTGAGATGAGATGATAAGTGGAATACAGGGAGGTGTATGTCTTCACTATTACCTAGAACTTAAAGATGAAAGGTAGTAATGGATGCTCTGAGATGTAGCTACCTAGTTTAGTTGGAGGCTAGAAGAGGTTGTTAGGTTAACCCTAAGTTTGTGAGATATGTTTGGCTAATACTAACGAAGTTTGTTGAACAAGTTAGTAGTTGTTTGGTTAGCCAGCCTAGGCCTTGATGCAATAAAAGTATGGTTGTAGAACCTCAGATGCACTTCTCTGGAAAAGAAGGTGATGATACCCCGGCTAGATTGGTTTAGGGTTTTTGAGGAATCAATCTTGAGGAATCATGACATATAGGAGATCATGATTTTAAGATCACCATACACCATGGTACTTCTAAGATAATAAGTGGTAGCAGTACTTTGATGCCTAAGATGAAAAGTGTACAAAAATGCATGTGGCTTGTCACCATGCATGTCAGGAGGTGAAGGAAAAACACTAGTAACCCACTGAGTTGGTATAGAGGATGATGAGTCCCCGAGGGGGGATAGGGAGTTGATCACTATGGATGTTGTGGTAAGTCTCCCCTAGACCAAGGAAGGTCAAGATACAATATGGGTTATGGTAGATCGCCTTACCTAGATGACATGAGAAAGGAAGAATACTGTCAAGAGATGGATCCAATTGAACTACATATAAGGGAGATGGTTAGACTAAAGATTGATGGGAGTTCAAAAGTTCTTGAGTATAACCTAAAGATTCACTTCCATGCGGTGGAAGTAGGGACATGAAGAACTCGATATTAGTACAGTTTATCACCCCTAACTAATGGTTAGTATAATCCAGACTAGAGGGTCTGATGAGAGCATTAGTGCTTGTGCAGGGTGATACATGAAGATAGTTCTTGTCCTCTGTAAGATGTGATGATGACCACCATAGTCAGTATCGGGATCTAAAGAAGTTCTGTAAGGGAGGTTGTGTCAGTCACCACTTCATTAAGATGATGTTGGTGAAGGGACCTCACAAAGGTCAAGAAAGATCCACAGTGTGTGTAGATGAAGTCGCTTTGATCGTGCAATGGCTGAAAGAGAGCCCATGGATGACATAAGTCATGAACTGATGCAAAGAAGACTGACATGTAGTTCACTGTGGGAGAGTATGTGATGTGAAAATCTGACCCCTCTAAGCTAAAACTAAGAAAGCTGAGTCCCCAATATATGGATCCATTTGAGATGGATTGGTGGAAATGGTTATGTTTAGCCTTACCCCTCAGAATAAAATGATGTATAATGTGTTCCATGAGTCTGATCTAGAGAACTATGTGAGGTACCCAAGCCATGTGTTGATCCATGAACCTATTTAGCTTTATGAGAGGATGAAATGTCCTGAGTCACCTATGAGGGTACGATATACCAAGGTGAGAAAGAACTCGGATGGAAGAACATGAAATGATGAAGGTTCTTGGGAAGCACCATGTAAAGGGTGAGGCCACATGGGAGCTATGATGGACATAAGAAAGTCTTATCATGTTTGTTTGAATGCTTGAGGGAATTTTGAGGGCAAAATTCCTATAAGAGGGGAAGGATGTTACAACATCAATTTTCCATATGTTTTCATAATAAAATTGTAAATATTTTGTGAATATGGACTTAATTGAAAAGGTTGTATGCTTTTCTTCAAAAGATGGATTTATTTGCAAATATCTCTTTGGATAAGAATTTCGTGATTCCTATTATTATATATAAAAGACAAGAAAAGGAGAAAAATCCAAATAAAAGGAAAAGATACAAGATAATGGATATTAAGCAAAGTAATTATGAGAAATGCATAGAAATCTCTAGAAAGTGGAATTAATGGCCAAAATTAAATAAATTTCGTTTCTATGTGATTTCTAATAAAAAAATATGAAAAGAGGAAAAAGGAAATGAAAGATAAAGAGAAATCCTTGAAAAGAAATATCTTAATATAGAAATAACTAAGATAATGAGAAATAAAGGATGTGTATGCATCTAGGAGGATAATAAGAATCCTTCAGAAAGGATTTTGAAATCTTAGTATTTCTTGGGTTCCAAGGAGTCCAAGTTGCAAGATAATAAGTGAAGAAAGAGAAAAGATGTGAGAAATAAGCCTAATTGAGTAATATCTTGCACCTAAAGAAAAGGCACATTTTCTTTTAGATAATGAGTCCAAATTTGGCAGAGAGGTAGATTAAGTCATTGGCAAAAGCGAAACCCTAAGGTGGGTATGCCAGGGTTAGGGAAAAATGGTGGAGAATGTCACATTGAAAGCGTAAATTGGCTTGTTAATTAACTTGATTGTGATATTTAGATTGTTAGCCATATTTGTGAAATTTTGGCTGTCCCCACATACCGACATATCCCTATATGCTGACTGACATTTTGTTTGTCGGTATTTTAGGTACAACTCTAAAAGGAACAAATAGTAAAATGACACATTATGGAAATAAGAAATAAAGTGCAAGGAGGATTAGATAGAATAGATCCAAGCTGTGGATAGAAGTAGATTACCAAAGTTTTTAAAAGGTAAGCAAAGTTTTATTTTATACCATATTTCAGTTTAGTTAGTATAATTTCATAATTATTACTGATTAATTATCAAACCTTTGATCCAGTTTATTGGGATAGCGGCTCTGACCTCTTGGTCTCCCTTAAGTGGGGGTTATTGGGAGGCGGGGTCGTTACAGACTCCCTTAATTAGTTTTTACTAAGGTTGGAACCACTCTAAACGCATTTGTCTCCTTCTCCAATATTTTTGTGGTTTCTTGGTTGAATTAATTTTAAAATTATAATAAAACCATATTCACCCCCCTATAGTGTTTTTCAATTGGTATCAGAGCAGGCTTCAAGGAGCTCTAATCGAGTCTTGAAGAAGATGGGTGATGGAGTACTAAACAACCTCAATTTGGAAGGAACACCTGTAGCTCGACCTCCACCATTTGATGGAACCAACTACAACTATTGGAAGAGGAGGATGCAATTCTACTTTCAAGGAATCAGCTGGGATCTTTGGAGAATGGTCTCAAATGCCTACACTCTTCCTCAAATGGAGTATGCTACATGGGATGCAAATACGGTAAAATTAGCTCAATTGAATGCAAAAGTTGTAAGTATCCTTTATTGTTCAATTTTCATAGGTGAGTTCAATAGAATATCAAATTGTGAAATTTCATATGAAATATGGGATATACTCTCTATTATTATGAAGGAACTGTTCAAGTAAAGAACTCCAAAATTGGTATGCGTAAACAAAAGTTTGAACAATTTTGTGTGGAACATAATGAGTCTATTAGTGAAATGTATGCAAAGTTTTCTTATATTTTTAATGGTTTGAATGCATTAGGTAAAGCCATTAGTGAAGAGGATCAAGTGTCTAAAATTCTTAGGTCTCTTCCTCCCAAGTACAAGCCTAAGGTGACTGTAATTGAAGAAGCCAATGACCTCACCCGACTAAGGATGGAACAACTCATTGGCAACTTAGAAGCACATGAAGCAACCTTGGAGGAGGAAGAAAGACGGGAGCGTGAACTTCAACAAGGAAGAAAGAAGGACATGTCTCTAAGGGCTACAAAGGTCATCACTCAAGAAAGTGATGAGACAAGTGATGGAGATGAGGGAGAAGAAGCTCTAATTGTAAATGGTAAGAAATATAAAAGATTTAAATCTAACAAAGTTATTGGTGCCTCTTCTTCTTCCTCTCCTAGGTGTTTTGAATGTGAAAAGAAGGGACATCTTTTAATGAATGTCCTAAAGCAAAGAAAGGAAAGAAAATCTCATCTAAGAAGAAGGGAGAAAAAGCATACATAGTTGCATGGGATGAGTCAAGTGATAGTGAGAGCGGAGAAGAGAATGTGGTGTGTCTCATGGCCAAAGAAGATGATAGTGATCATTCTCAAGAGGTAAGCCTTTTTTATTTTCCAAAAGAAGATCTAAGCACTAGTCTTCAAGATACACATGACAAATATGTTGATTGCAAAAAGAAACTAAAGAAAGTTACTAAAACTAATGAGGATTTGTATGTTAGATTAAATAATCTTGCTTTTGAAAAGAAAAGTATTATTTCTAAAAACTTTACCTTGAAATCATCTTTAAATGAGTGTGAAATGAAGTTGCTTACTTTAGAAACAAACTATGATCTTCTTTTTCAAGAAAAGGTTGACTTGCTTGCAAAACTAAATAATTTTCAGACTCAACCTATCCTATGTACTCATCTAGATTACGATGCTATTATTAAAGAAAGAGATGCTTTATCATTTGATCTAGATCAAGCAAAGTTAGATATAAAAAATAAAATGGATGAGGTTGCTAAGTTACAAAAAGAAGTTAGTAGCTTGAGAAATAATGGTATTCTTGATAAGATCCTAAAGAATTCTTCTGGTTATATTGGAAGAAAAGGTTTAGGATATGTTCCAAAAGAAAACTCTTTTCAACCTAAACCAAGGAGAACTCAAGCACCCAAGACCAAGATCATATTTTTACCCAAGAACACAACTCAAAATCTTAGAAAGAGAAATGAAATTGACCCCATTTGTTGTCACTATTGCTTGTGTCTTGGACATTATTCCTTCTCATGTCCTTACAAGAAAAAGGATGTTGAGTTAGTATAGGTTCCAAGACCCCAAACTTAGCAAATTTAATATGGTTAAGTTGAGATTTGACCTAAAACCTCATTTGAATATCTTAATGTCTTATCACAACTAAATAGAATGGTACCTTTGCATGTTACAATGATTTTAGCTCAAACTGACATAAACAAATTACAGAAAACAAACAGAAATAACCTCGGTCGACAAATAGTTCAACTGTGACTCTCCTCGGGCGAGAAAATATTCGACCGAGGAAATACATGTATCAAATCTGAAATCTGCTATAAAATAGTAACAATCTCGATCGAGCAAATCTTCGATCGAGACAACATCAGTCGAGAAAATTGTCAACCAAGAAATATATTGTTTCAACCAATAAAATAGCAACACTCTCGGTCGACAAAATGTTCGACCGATACACTCTTCGGTCAAAGTATTTGTCGACCAAATGAAGTTTTGTTCAGCTTAAAACATTCAATTGCTCAATTATGTAATCATATTCAGTTTTGTTATTAAATGACTCTAACCAAAGACGACCATCACATGGGTACCAAAATCTATCTCTTTTGCAGGATTGGGTATTTGATAGTGGATGTTCTAAGCATATGGCTGGAAACAAAAAGGCCTTTCAAACATTTGAAGAAAAGAAAAGTGGAACAATCACTTTTGGAGACAATGGAAAAGGAAAGATTGTTGGAAAAGGTAACATTGGTACAAATCTTCAAATAAAAATATTTTACTTGTTGATGGCCTGCATCATAATTTAATTAGTGTTAGTCAACTATGTGATACTGGCTATGATGTCTTATTCAATAAAAATTGTTGTAAATTATCGATTGAAAACACTAATGAAATCATTTATGAAGGAAAAAGAATAGCAAATTTATATATACTTATGCCTAATTCTATGCAAGCTATTATTGGAAAATGCCTTCTTGCAAAAGACGAATCGCTACAGCTATGGCATAGAAAATTAGGTCATGCAAGTTCCCATGTTATCAAAAAGCTGATTAAATATGATCTTGTACGTGGTTTACCTAAAATTTCTTTTGATAAACCTAAAAATTGTGAACCTTGTACTCTAGGAAAGCAAAGCAAAACTTCTTTCAAATAAAAAACAATGCTTAGCACTACTAGATCATTAGAACTTGTTCACATGGATTTGTTTGGTCCTATGAGAACTCAATCTATTGGTGGAAAAAGATATTGCTTTGTTATTATTGATGACTTTAGTAGATATACATGGGTTCATTTTCTTGCAAATAAAGATGATATTATTCAAGTGTTCATACAATTATGTGTAAAGATTGAAAATCAACTACAAAATAAAATATGTACAATTAGGAGTGATCATGGTGGAGAATTTGAGAATCATACATTTGAAGAATTCTGCACATCTCAAGGTTACACTCACAATTTTTTAGCTCCACGCACTCCACAACATAATGGCATAGTTGAACAAAAGAATAGATCCTTACAAGAAATGGCTAGGACTATGATGCTTGAGCATGATACATCTAAAAATTTTTGGGCTGAAGCCATAAACACAGCTTGCTATGTGCTAAATAGAGTAACCATACACTCTCATTGGAAGAAAACACCATATGAACTCATTTTTAAAAGAAACCAAGGGTTGATTATTTTCACACTTTTGGCTCAACTTGCTATATCTTAAACACAAAAGATGATAGAGACAAATTTGACTCTAAATGAAAAAAGCCTTTTTCTTGGGATATTCATCTTCTAGCAAAGTTTTTAGAATTTACAACACCATCTCTAGAAAAGTTGAAGAATCCATTCACATTACTTTTCATGAAGAACTAAAAAATAATAATGACATAGTTGATATTACTCATCAAATTGAAGATCTTACCATATCAACTAAAGATGATCAAAATGCTGAAAATGATCAACAAATTGAGACACAACAACCCATTCCTAGACTAATTAAAGATCATCCTCAAGAACTAATCATTGGGAATCCTAATGATAAAGTAAAAACACATTCCTCTTTTAGAGATGTTGCAAATATGGCATTTGTATCTATAATTGAGCCCAAGAAGGTAGCTGAAGCTCTAAAAGATGATTATTGGATAATGGCCATGCAAGAAGAATTAAATCAATTTACTAAGAATGATGTATGGGACTTAGTTCCTAAACCTCAAGATAAAACCATTATTGGAACTAAGTGGGTTTTTCGTAACAAATTGAATGAAGTTGGGGAAGTAGTAAGAAATAAAGCTAGGTTGGTAGCACATGGGTACAATCAACAAGAAGGAATAGACTTTGATGAAACTTATGCACCTGTGGCAAGACTTGAAGCTATTAGAATGCTACTAGATATAGATGCCCACAAAGACATCAAACTATTCCAAATGGATGTAAAAAGTGCATTTCTAAATGGAATAATACAAGAAGAAGTATATGTTCCTCAACCACCCAGTTTTGAAATTCTTGGTAAATATGATCATGTATATAAACTTAAGAAAGCACTTTATGGGTTAAAACAAGCACCTAGAAATTGGTATGAAAGGCTCAAAAATTATCTCTTTGATAATAGTTTTTCAATTAGAAATTCAGATTCGACCTTATTTTTCAAAGCATATGAATCTGACTTTCTAGTTGTTCAAATTTATGTTGATGATATTATCTTTGGTGCATCAAATGAATTTTTATGTAAACAGTTTAGTGATATTATGTAAAAGGAATTTGAAATGAGTCTCATGGGAGAATTGACTTTCTTTCTTGGTTTTCAAATAAAGCAAATGTCTGCTGGAATTTTTATAAGCCAAGAGAAGTATACAAATGAACTTTGAAAACATTTTGGAATGGAACATTGCAAACATGCTACCACACCAATGGCCACTTCTACTAAAATTGACAAGGATGAAAATGGGGAACCCATTGATGATTCTTTGTATAGGGCCATGATTGGTAGTTTGCTTTACTTAACCGCTTCTGACCGGATATCATGTTTTCCGTTGGACTTTGTGCTAGATTTCAATCAAAACCCATGCAAACCCATTTTCAATCTGTCAAAAGGATTCTAAGATATTTAGCAGGCACTACAAACTATGTTTTATGGTATCCTAAAAGACAATATTTGGATTTGAAAGCTTATACCGATGCCGATTACGTTGGTTGTCGACTTGACCGAAAGAGCACAAGCGGAAGTTGTTTCTTATTAGGACGAGCCTTAGTGTCATGGTTTAGCAAGAAACAAAACACGGTTTCCCTTTCTACCACTGAAGTTGAATATATGACAGTCGGGTCTTGTTGTGCTCAAGTGCTTTATATGCAACAAGTTTTAAATGATTATAGTTTTATATTTTCATCCACGCCTATCTATTGTGATAATATAAGTTCTATAAAGTTGGCACATAATCCTATTCTACATAGTTGTGCCAAACATATTGAAATCCGCCATCATTTTCTAAGGGATCATATTTCTAAAAAACATATATCCCTTCATCATGTTGATACGAAAGATCAATTGGCTGATATTTTCACAAAACCACTTCCATTAGATCAATTTAATAACATAAGAAAGAAATTACTTATCACTTCATTAGAAGATGTTTTCTTTGACATTTGTGCTTCTCCTTCTTAAAATTGGTTTGTTTCTCATATCCTTACATTTTGGCTGGAAATGGACATCTTTTAGCTCTTTAATCATCATATTGTAGGGGAGCACTAATTAAGGGGGAGTCTTAAAACATGTTTTTAACAGTTATCTTTTTGAAATGTCAAAGGGGGAGAAATAATATAAATCTTAAATACTCAATCAATGAGTTTCATACATACTCTCTTAACTTCACATCAAATGTTGCTATATTCCCTAAATAGCTGGATTTTATATTCCACACTTCTTTGGGAATAATAACCACATATTCCATAAACAAGAGAAGGTCTACACAAGGCAAACTTTAGGTATGAAAGTCAATATGAATAAAGCTTATTTGATTTATATATTTAGAAATGTTTGTCATCTTCAAAAAGGGGGATATTGTTGGCTAAATGGATATCATTAAAATTCCTTTGTTTTGAAAATGACAAACATTTCATTCTTTTGGATCTAATGTTCTACTTGAGTATTTTAGGAACAAGAATTCAAAGTGGTGGATAGGTAAGCTTAGAAGATCTATATACTCAAATTGCCTTATTATTTCATGATTGTAATAAAATGTAAACTTGTACAAATATATAATGTACAAGTAATTAGATATCATGTAAATCAAGTGTTTAGATCTTCCCTATCCACTCACAACACTTAGATAAGTCATCCCCTATGATAGTATCATAATGGCACTTTGATACATACACTTAGTACATGCCTAGATAAACCAAAACAGGTACTCCCTCGGTCAAACTACTTCTCGATCGAGAAACACTCGGTCGACCATCTTCTCGACCGAGAATCACCAGAGTCTATTCCTCGAGTAGGTTCTATAGCTGTTAGACTTGGTGGGAAAAAGTAGTTGGGAGTTGAGTTGAACATTGCAATACACTTACTCCAGGATTGCCCTCAGTCGACGAAGTTCTCGATCGAGAGACATTCGGTCGACAAACTTCTTGACCGAGAAAGGTTCTGACTGCACTTCTCAAAATCAATTAACTAGCTGTTACAAATGCAATTAGTGGATACTTAATGGCTAGTTGAGCACTAAGAACACCCTTGAAAGTGCCTAGAACGTCCCTAAGAACTAGTAGGCCATTCCTATAAATAGGACATGCCTTAGGACACCTAAAATCACTTGAGTACACATACTTGCAATTGAGAATCAACTGTTGTGAGCAATTGAGCAATATTTCACTTGCAAATCATTTCCATAAGCTGAGATTTCGTGTCCTATAGGCTATCATATCCTACCCACTACACTTTCACATTCATACACATTGGATAGGAGATCAAAATGCTTGATATAGGATTGAAGCCTTGTGCTAAAGTGGTAAGGTGTATTTTTTCCTTCTTCCAATCTTGTTCCTTCTTATTGTTTTGTATTCTCCTTTGCTACTCCTAGGTTGGAGGCTGTGGAAAGGAGGTTGTAGGAGATTCTTCAGGTGGAGAAGGTAGCTCGGCAAACTTAGGATTACTTCAAGAAGGTTGTCTCAATGGGAAGCTACTTCAAGAGGGAGGCTACTTCAAGGGGGAGCTTGAAGTTACTTCAAGAAGAAGGCTGCTTCAGGGTTGGTGAGACTACTTCTAGGTGAAGGCTATCCTAAGGTTTGGGAAGGTACTTGTATCTTATGTAACATCATCCAAAAAGGTAATAAAATAAAAGTGCTTTCAAAATCATAATTGGAAACAATTGGGTAGTGGACTGACTCCCTTAGTTTTTGCTAAGGGTGGAACCACTCTAAATGCCTTTGTCACCTTCTCCAATATTTTTGTGGTTGCATGGTTGAATTAATTTTAAAATTATCATAAAACCCTATTCACCCCCTCTAGTGTTTTTCAATCTTGACATGCAAAACACTTGAGGATAATCTAGAGATGAAATTTCGGCCATCACTTATCTTATTGGATAAGATGTTTCAACTCAATCACCACTTTATTCACAACCCGATACTGTTGAGTTTTAGGTGAGGGAAAAGGCAGTGGAAAAAAAAATTTCTCTCACCACAAAACCATAACCACGGATCACATCAACAACTATGAAATAGGAAGGATGGTTTTATCAAGATATACCTAGTCCCAAGGCTTTCTCAACGACAATAACTCACAACTAGTGTGGTCTTCAACCACCTAGTCTTCGACGGCGTCTGTGCAGCTGCTGGTCCTGACCCGGGCTGTGGTTGACCGTCATCCTCCTGAGCGGAAGATGTCTCCCACCTCTACAGATAGTCCACACAGACCACCGAGAACTCTAGTCATCCTATCCTATAGGTCACTAGAAGGATTCGTCCCCTTCTGTCGACATACTAGTCACCGACACACTCTCTCACAACTAGTTGTTATCCTACAATTGTATTTCCCTCGTTATTCCTCCCTAGACGGGTAGAACTTGCTTGGGCTCTCTTAGTTACCACAACCAGAGAGGACAACAACTTTGCAGAGCAACATATGTTCTGAGTTGTACTATCTAAGAAGCCCCTAGTACCCCTCTATATATAGGAGGAGTCAGGGTCAGGGTTCTTAGCCTTGGGCAATGCAGGACTAAAGTGGGAGTAGAAGGGTCAAGAATTTCCTTGAACTGATTGCACTGCGGCAGCCAAACCGGATGTTTCACTAACGAACCGGTTGGTTGGGAGTGTGATCCAGTCGGTTCACTTAGTGAACTAGTCAGTTTGCATCCCAGACTTGCCTCCAATTGACTTTCCTTGTTCATTTCTAATTGATACTAAGTTCAATTCTTGTCCCAATTGAATTGTACAAGTGAAATGAAAAACTTTACTCACAAATTGGGACAACCTAACACTGCTCATTTGGATACATGAACCGATCAGTTCACCAGAGTGAATTGGTCGTCTCACTGACTATGAGCCGATTGGTTCACCCAGTGAACCGATCGGTTGGTTGTCCAAATTGTAGAGAACACAGTCAATGCAGTTCTCAATCAATCTGACATTCAAATCAGTTAGTTCAACACCTGAACTTGATGATTCTGAGTGAAGTCATTTTATTGAGTACCTAAACACCTTTAGTAATCAATCCAAACATCATTCATGGATAAACTCCTCTTCTAGGTAAATCCTTTGTGTGTGACCCTATAGGTCCCATTTCACGTTGGTAGTGAATGTCCATAACTAGCTTATGACATCACAAGCAAAGAGCGGTGCCTAGTCACACATCAGTGCTACCCAAGTGAAAAGGAAAGTTGGAGAACAACTTTCAATCCTACAGTCTGTGATTGGTGTTCCAGTGAATGTATATCCTTTGTCTCTGATATCCTGAATAAACTCAAGGCATGGAATTGTCATCCTTTCAATGGTCATTCATGTTCCTTGATTTAAAGTAGACTGTCTGAGATATGTGTGCCATCAATATCACATATTGACTCACACGTGCATGCACATGCCTTTCTCAGTCTCACTTATCAAGTGGACATGGACATCATACTCCCTTAGGAGGGACAAATCCCATATCTATCACTTGTAGTCAAAACCCCATGTGTCAAAGTCACCCAATCATCACCTCTATAACAATCCATATTTCAAGACCACGTTTGATGATGTCATAGTGTACCCAATGAGATGTGATGAGTGTAGTGATTTTAGGTCTAAGAATCACAATCACCACCATCATTGTGAGAGATGATTGTGACTACCATGTCATGGTTCCATCTGTTACTCTCATGGTGGGTCTGTCTGATACACTGTTCTCTAACATGTATCTATGTGCTTGGTTTGATATCACATATCATGACTAATGAGATTATGTCATCAACCAACACACACTCTAGTCTTGTTGTGTCATTGTTGTCTATCAACCTTCCACAATGACATCCGACTAGGGACAAAACAAGAATGTACAAACTCTTAGCATATGTATGATCTCATTCTTTAGGTCCTCAACCTGAAGACATACGTCATTGAGTATTGTCATACTCTAGACATGCATTCTATTCTATCATTATCTCATAACTGATTGAACCAGAACAAATTGGAAGCTTGCCTTTCATATTTATCAAATCAATCATAATGTATCCCAATCGAAATCATCATATGATTGGCTCTCAGGGTATACATACCAACACGTACACAGCCTTATCTTATTCCTGTCAAGAATGTAGTTTTAATATCCATATGCCAAATTTCATAGTCTTTCAAGTTCAAATATCAAGCATGATCCTTTCTCTAAATGTCATCCATGTCAGTCTTCAACTCTTAAGACCCAATTTCACTTAGGGTTTTATCCCAATAAAGTGTTACCATAAGTTCATACCATAATTAGTTCACATGGAAGTCATTTTGGATCTTATGGCCATGAAACCACAACTCAAAATTAGCTCTCTCAACATCATCTAGATTATTGGCTCATCACATGACTAATTCATCACCTAGATATATGAGGTGTATATGTTACATAAGGAATTTGAGAACCCACAACACTTGTGATTCTTAATCTCCTTTATTTAGTGTAAATCGTGTTCTTTAGAAAAATTCTAGAAGGTTAGTATTTGATGATCATGCTCTAACTCTTTAGAGTATGATTCCTTCTTTGATTTAGGCATCACTATGCCTTAATCACGAGTTCTCTATGATACATTATCATAATTACCCACAAGGTCCTCAAACATTTGGTTTAAGTATCCCATTCATTGATCTCATCAAAGAATTAATACTTTTACCAAGTTTTTACTTCATTTATGATATTCTTGAACACTTCGAGATATTCATATTGGTATTTCACTAAACACCATCTAAAGCATTAGCATTTATTCCAATAGGCATGTATATACATAAATATGTATTATACCTAATAGAATACTCATTCTCCCACTACATATAGTGAAGATTGACTTGTTATCATGCCCAAGACATTCATATCTCTTAATGGTTCACAACCAAAAGAGTATGGCCTATCCATCAACATGGAAGCTAGAAATGAATTTCTCATAATAACGCTAATTAATTGTTTGAATTATCAATAACTTTTAGGTATCATTTTATCTTATGCTTACCAAGTATCACAAGATAAATAAGGCATTGCCACAAAAGATCATATCTTTGAAATTGAATCATCAACTTTATTGATAGACATCCTTGTCATTACAAGATGTAGAAATAAAGTGTTTCTATTTATTGGCAAAATGAAATATCAGTTCAAAACTCTATTACATGCCCTTTGCGCTGAAATAAACTAAAAGGTACTCCTATCTATGGCAGCAACACTTGCTCCAATGATGAGTGATCCTTCTTGGTCCTTTCACAAAGTCCATCAATTCTATTTAGATCCTGCATATCATATATGTCAAATCTAAGTCTTTGTATCATATACCTCAGATTAAAGAAGTGTTTCAAGTTTATTTCATGATGCCTAAGGTGGATACTTCCATCCCCTCCTTCTTCTTCTTTTGTTCATCCAGATAGAGAGGGTAATTTCTCCTCCAATGTCCTAGCTCTTGACAATGGTGACATTTTCCTCCCTTGTTCACCCCTTCTTTGTCATTGAGAGCTGAAGATGACTTGGGCTGTTGGCTAGTATCAGAACCCTTCTTTTCTTTGCCCTTGCTCTTGCCTTTATAATTACCCTTCTTTCTGTTGATCAACATCATAGATTTGGGTTTGTCTTTCTTCATATGTGCCTTAGCTGTCCTCAACATGCCCAACAACTTTGTCAACAGCTTGTCAAAGTTGTTCATATTGTAGTTCATCACAAACTGACTGTAAGATTTTGGAAACGATTGCAGTATCACATAAGTAGCCAACTCTTGGCTCAGAGGGAATCCCAATCTTGTCAGGTTCTCCACATACTCAATCATCTTGAGTGTGTGAGGACCAACTAGATCTCCTTCTATCATGATGCATTTGAACAACGCCCTAGAGACATCATATCTCTCTTGCCATGCTTGGTCTTGATACATGTTCTTGAGATGTTGAACCATCTCAATGACGTCCATGTTTTCATGTTGTCTCTGCAACTCATAGTTCATTGAGCACAACATCAAGCACTTTGCATCAATGGCATCTTCAGTATGCTTCTTGTAAGCATCCCTTTCTGCCTTTGGTGTGGTGGGAGCGGGTTCCTCTAGCACTGGTGTAACTAGGACATAGAGCTTTCACTCTTGAGTGAGAATAATTCTCAACGTCCTAAACCAGTTGTGGAAATTATTCCCATTCAGTATGTCCTTCTCAAGGACCGATTGCTACAAAAAGTGATTATTGTTGACAACCATTTGTTCTACAAAAAGGAAATATGCAAGTTTAGTTAAAAACTCTTTTGACTTAATTTGATTGATTTGAAAAAAATTGACGATATAATTAGGCCTTTAATTAATTATTGCTCCCACTATTTTGTTCAAATTGATAGCCCTCACCATCAATTTGGAAGATTACAACGTACAACCTTCTAGTGAGCAAGATCCTAATTTCCACTCAGCCATGGACCAGCTAGGGCTATCACCCCCACTAAAATCTTTCAGGTATGCAACCTTTGCCAATTGCATCATATGCAACTCTTGATAGATGTCATGCACAACTCCTTGCCATGTTCATCTCAATGCCTCAAGGTGCTTGATTCGATCAAGGTCACCTTGTTAAGTCTGACCCAAATGCCAACACGATGAATATGCACCATGCTAGGGAAAACCCACATATTCACCATCACACTTCTATGAGATAGACGGTGCACGACGCTAGGGCGTGCCCACACTTGGTTGATCAAGTTTTTCATGTGTGCTACTTTTGGAAGGCATCTTAAACTTAATATTTAGTTGAGGGGTTTTAATATGCTCATATATGCATATAAGTATCCAATCACCACATATATAGTACGTATCATATACATGCTATATCCCACAATGAAAACATGCAATAATGATAAAGCGATGATTATGGCCATCCTATTATAATTCCTTGAGCCACAAGGAATTACGGTCATCTAGGTATACATCACATGCAACCTATTGTTGATGAAGATATTGTGCTTAGGCTGTTCTGGGTTTGATCAGCTCGTCACACGACTGATTAGCTCACCTCCAAGCCAGTCGGTTGGTTGTCTCCAACTGATCGTCTGGATCCTCCAGACAGTCAGTTCATCAGGTCATCTCGCTCCTCGTTAGGCCACCAACTGCACCATCAGTCGATCATCTCGGTCCACCAATCGATCAGTTGGCACCTCTAGCCGATCATCTCGCACCTTCAGCCGCTCGTCTGGGTGCCCGCCCAGTCTTTGACGTACATTTGGGGGGAGAAAAGGCAGAAGAGAAGGCTCAAGTTATCTTCAGTTACATCAGGAAAAGAAGAAAAGGGCTTGATGCGTTGACTGAGAGCAAACAACCACAACTAACCAAGCACACATAGGGGTTTATAGGCCATAACCATGCTACACATCCACCATCAAAACCATTTTGAGAGACGTGTATCATTTGCATATATATACCATATCATACATGTATATATTAGTTTGGGATCATGTGCCTTTAATCGGATTTTAGATCAGTCATTTAAATATTCACATCGTATGTAATAAATAAAAGATGATAAAACTAAAAAACTGATAATATCAATTATTCCTAAAACATAGTATGTTGACGTGGCTTTGATACCACTGTTGGGTTTTAGTGAGGGAGAAGGCAATGGAAACAAAAAATTTCTCTCACCACAAAACCATAACCATTGATTGCATCAATGACTATGAAATAGGAAGGATGGTTTTAGCGAGATATACTTGGTCCTAAGGCTTGCTCAGTGACAGTTCCTCGCAGCTAGTGTGGCCTTCAACCACCTAGTCTTCGACAAAATCTGTGCAGCTGCTGGTTCTGAGGCTTTCTCATGGATAGTTCCTCACATCTTGTGCGGCCTTCAACCACCTAGTCTTCAATGACATCTATGCAGCTGCTGGTCCTAACCCAGACTACGGTTGATCATCGTACTCCTGAGCTGCAGATGTCTCCCGCCTCTACAGGTAGTCCACACGGACCACTGGGAACTCTAGTCGTCCTATCCTACAGGACACTAGAAGGAGTCGTCTCCTTTTGTTGGTGTACTAGTCACCGACACACTGTCCCACAACTAGTTGTCATCATGTAGTTGTCTTTCCCTTGTTGTTCCTCCCTGGATGGGTAGAACTTGCTTGGGCTCTCACGGTTACCACAACCAGAGAGGACAAAAACTTTGCAAAGCTAGTGATGTTTTGGGTTTTGCTATCTGAGAAGCCCCCAGTACCCCTCTATATATAGGAGGGGTCAGGGTTCTCAGCCCCTGGCAATGCGGGATTAAAGTGGGAATAGAAGGGTTTGGAATTTATATGAACTGATTGCACTGTGGCAGCCGAACCAGTCATTTCACAAATGAACCGGTCGGTTGGGAGTGTGAGCCGGTTGGTTCAGTTAGTGAACTAGTCAGTTTGCATCCCAGACTTGCCTCCAATTGACTTTCCTTGTTCGTTTCTAATTGATACTAAGATCAATTCATGTCCTAATCGAATTGTACAAGTGAAACAAAAAACTTTTCTCACAAATCGGGACAACCCAACACTGCTTGTTTGGATAAATGAACCGATCGGTTCACCAGAGTGAACAGGTCATCTCACTGACCATGAGCCGATCCATTCACCCAGTGAACCGGTCAGTTGGTGGTCTAGATTGTGGAGAACATAGTCAATGCAGTTCTCAATCAATCCAACACTCAAATCAGTTAGTTCAACACTTGAACTTGATGATTCTGAGTCAAGTCAATTGATTGAATGTTTGATTGGGTACCTAAACAAATTTAGTAATCAATCCAAACATCATTCATGGATAAACTCCTCTTCCAGGTAAATCCTTTGTGTGTGACCTTATAGGTCCCATTTCACGTTGGCAGTGAAAGTCAATAACTATTTTATGACATCATAAGAAAAGAGTGGTGCCTAGTCACACATCAGTGCTACCCAAGTGAAAAGGAAAGTTTGAGAACAACTTTCAATCCTACAGTCTGTGATTGGTGTTCTAGTTTATGTATAATTCCTTTGTCTCTAATATCCTGAATGTACTCAAGGCATGGAACTATCATCCCTTCAACGTTCATTCATGTTTCTTGATCCAAAGCAGACTGTCTGAGATATGTGTGCCATCAATATCACATATTGACTTACACGTGCATGTGCATGCCTTTCTTAGTCTCTCTTATCAAGTGGCCATGGACACCATACTCCCTTAGGAGGGACAATTCCCATATCTATCACTTGCAGTCAAAACCCCATGTGTCAAATTGACTCAATCATAACCTTTATAACAATCCATATTTTAGGACCGCATTTGATGATGTCAAAGTGTACCCAATGGAATGTGATGAGTGTAGTGATTTTAGGTCTAAGAATCATAATCACCACCATCTCTGT
Source organism: Alisma plantago-aquatica (assembly GCA_963693085.1). Classification (NCBI taxonomy): domain Eukaryota; kingdom Viridiplantae; phylum Streptophyta; class Magnoliopsida; order Alismatales; family Alismataceae; genus Alisma; species Alisma plantago-aquatica. The sequence goes on along the minus strand of OY856410.1, from coordinate 955,308,258 downwards.
GAGAGTTGATGACAACTACCATGTCATGGTTCCATGTGTCACTCTCACGGTGGGTCTGTCCCATACACTGTTCTCTAACATGTATCTATGTGCTTGGTTTGATATGACATATCATGACTAATGATACTCTGTCATCAACCAACACACACTCTAGTTTTACTGTGTCATTGTTGTCTATCAATCTTCCACAATGACATCTGACAAGGGACAAAACAAGAATGTACAAACTCTTAGCATCCATATGATCTCATTCTTCAAGTCCTCAACCTGAAGACATACATCATTGAGTACTGCCATTCTCTAGACATTCATTTTGTTCTATAATTATCTCATAATTGATTGAATCAGAACAAATTGGAATCTTTCCTTTCATATTTATCAAATCAATCATAATGTATCCCAATCCAAATCATCATATGATTGGCTTTCAGGGCATACATACCAACATATACAACTTTTCTAAGGAAGTTGTAAACTGATACATTTCACATCCTTGAGGTGATTAACCCATCATGGAAAAGGCAAGAGTTCACAAACTGATATGATACTTCTTGTATGGCTCCTTGGCCAACAGGCACTCTCATATGAACTCTACAACCCTATACAACTCAAATTAGGGTTTCACATTCAACCCTTTCTTGGTCTTTCCATCGCCAAGGGTACCATCACTCAATATGATTCAAACATGGTGTCTCCTTATTTATCTCTCCTATAAATGATACATAGAGGGAGTAGGGAAACTCTAGAGGGTGTAATTTTAATATCAACCCTACATTTTGGATAAATTATAATTTGTATCAAAATTGGTGCACAAGGCACTAACTTTGTTCACACAAGTTCTAGCTTGGAAGTTTAGGCTTTACACAAGACACCAATTAGCATCATTCTCTCTATTATGATACCAAAACACTTAAGGTACATTCAACATGTGCTATATTGCAATATAACCCCTCATCTTGGGTAAATTGCATTTTGGTCCAAAATAAAAGAACATTGCTCAAATATCATTCAAACAGGACCAAACTTGAAACATAAGTTTGTCACCTAATAACAAAAAAATTTTGAGAATTATATTAAAGTTCTAAGCAACTTATTTAAGTCAAACAAATAGGGTTATCCCTAAACCCAAGTTAGGGATGTTACAAGTTATAAATCCCTAACAAGGATTTCATCCTCGAAATCCCAGATGATGGAAGACAATTGTTATTCATGCATCATATCATCAAGCCTCCACATAACATCTTGATGTCATGGAGATGCAATAGAACTTTGACCAGTATAGAGTCCTTCCATTCAGGGTCATCATAGAATTTTTCATACATGACACGTACTCAACTGTCCTTTTCATTAATGACTGCAGTGTCAATTCTATGTCAGGTAACACTTTCTAAGTCAGATAAGTACTATTCATACTTTGAATAATTCGGGTGTCAAACATCATTGATTTGTCACTATCTCAACTTACATAATTTATGTAATAAGATTCTTGACCTTGGGAGTCTTCCATACCCCTCACTTAGTTTAGCATTTCACCTCCAAGGAAAGACTAGAGTTACATTCTGTCATCCATTTGGGACTACAAGTCCTATCATACTTCTGTTGTGCCACTCTAATATGTTGACATAACACTAAACTTAATTTTGACTTGTACCAACCATCTCGTTAGCTGTTTATTTTCTTGTCATAAGGAGAGGCTACTTATCAAAGAAGAACATTCTTGGAGATGGATCTAGATGTTATATATATAAACTGCCTTAACAAGTCTAGTTAGGGATATTCTAAGGCATTATATTTAGTTTGATAAGCTCTTCCCAAGACAATTCTATAATTGTTCCTTCACTTAATACATCCTTATCGATGTTATGTTTATGTAGAGCATAAACCCCTAACGTATGATATCCATACTATAGTATGTAACTAGACTAATCTCAAAGTTGGCTCTTCTAAGTAGTCAAACATTAATCATTTTATCAGGAGTCACGTTCTCATTTTCTCATACCATTGAAAGTTCTTGGATGCTAGGATTATTTACCTTGGTATCTGTTACATGTTCTAGAGACACATCACATCATCATCATTTCCATCTCTCTATTGCTATTACTAAAGCCAAACATATAATACGACCTTTGTTTCATCTTGGGACATTACTTATCACATATAACTTTGTCTTAGAACCAAAATCCAAGACTAGCTGATACATTTCAAAGTACCCATCTATAGATTACTTATAATCCATGCACATCAAGTGTCATAAGACTTACTTGATTGTCATATCCCTAAAAGGAAAGAACACAAGGAAACATATTCCTTTTTATCGCCCCATCATTATCCAGGGTGGTTTATCAAAGAAAAGAGATTATCACCTTCTTTGATTATTGCATGAACTTTCAACTATTCATGTGTCATTCAATTTTGTCTCATCTTAGGTTCCTTTCCAACAACATAGGAATTATAAAGATGATTACATGTCATAATCCCTTTCTTTGTTATTGTCTAGTATGTTCATTAACATTTTCTAATTTTTATTTATATTCACATCATGGAAAAAGATCTTTATTCTTCACAAATTTTTTATTGAATAGGGATCATCTCCCTTGTTCCCTTTCTCTTATCATGAGGATTGTACTTTTTACTTCCTCATACTCATAGACTGGTTTGAGATAACTCAGTTTCTATTTTATTGCAGTTAGGATGTGATAAAAATATCCATGCCATACTTTTAGTTTCAATATGCTCTTTAGACTGTCTCCAAATGACTACTTGATCAGAGTAATCAGAAAGATAGAATCTAAGAGTCTCATACTTACCTTGCCTTCAATAGATGAATACATGGCCAGGGTATACAAGTATTGAGATTAGGTAGTATGCACCTTGTTTTATATCATATACTTTACTCTTCATATCATCCATATCATGATTTCTCCAGGCATCTTTCTTACACCTCATCCTCTTTTATACAGACAAAAGTAATTACAAAACATTTTAAAGATTACAGGATAGAGTATAAGTTCTCATCTGTTTTATCTCTTCCTTATGTCCTCATATGACTTAATCAAAGGAAGCTCAACAAAAACTACTTTTCTTATAACTAATAGAAAAAATCAGGGGAAGACATATCAGAATGAAACAATTTCATCTGACCTATCTCGACTCGTGGATCAATTACTACCTCTGGCTGATTCATTGCATAGAATCTTGTCATTGCCTGTTTCCAACATCGTGCTCTATCATTTGGTGCAGATGGACCTACTAGGGATGCCAGTCCATGTCCTCGTGCGCCACAGCTAAACTATTGCCTTTGAGAGCCTTTTGACTCTGCCTCAGTGGTTGGGTCATTCCCTCCTTTCTTTACAGACAAAAGGATCTAATATGCCCAACCTGTCTACATCTAAAACATGTCTTATACACACTCCCCGGTCCTGTCGGCCTTACTACCAATGTAGAAGCTAAATTAAGAGTTCTAACTAGTGGAACATTAGGTCCTTTGCCCTTTCTTGGTAGCCACTGCCCTGGTGCACTAGGTGTTTGTTGCATTGGTGGCACCAAAACTTCCCCTTTTAGAGCTACTAGGCATCTATTCCCAAGTATGGATAGATCTTTTCTTAATTTCTACCGCATTATCCTTTACTGGATAGTTCCTTATCAAATTTCATGCTTGCCTATTCTTGTAGAATACTTTGATTCCTTGTCGTATCTTAATCTTTTCAACATTTTCTACTGCTCCTACATAACTATGTTGATTAGAAATCCTTCTAGAGCCCAAAATTTCATCATTGGGGACTGGTAATCTAGGTTGTATTACTAGTATCTAATCCTCTATACATGTCAATGTTGTCATAACCTGTCCAATGAGAGCATTAAAAGCAGGGTTCTCTATCATGGCTGGATCAGTCTGGGAATTCTCTGGCAGTCATTCTTCTCTTGCCTGATCCCTTGTACCTTCTCCTGGTGCAACAACATTGCTCTCAGCAACGTGTTCCTCATGTTCTCCAGACATCTTTAAGCTTTACCCTTTCTTCTATATAAATATAAGTCACTATACGATATATTGGAAGATACTAGAATAGACTCAACACCTTAGTCCTATGTCTCTGTAGATTCAGTGAACCTTAAGCTCTGATACTAAAACTTTGTGATGACCCGACATCGAATCAAGCCAAATCACCACCAGTAATAATTGCAGAATAATCATAAGCAATAGATTAACCAAATCACTAAAAATTAAAATAATTTTGTAAAGAGATCCTTTTCCAGAAAACTCTTAAAGAAAGAAACCAAACTTTATATACATCATGGTTCACATTGTACATACATTGTACCATCTCATCTCGAGGATAAAAAGTACCAGTTGCTTTGCCCAAAACATATACATAAGAAACTTAAAACCTCGAGGCATACAAACCAAAATATTAGATTGTCTATAAAACCATTACATACAGACTCCAAGGACCTGAGAGTACAGAGACGACACATAGGACTTCTATCTACAAGACACGATAGACAGTACACTCAACCTGAGCTGCTATTATTGTCACTGTTGATGTTGTCCTTCCTCTGCAATATAGTCTCTACCTCCTCATGCACATCCACCTAAAAATTGTCGATCCTACGGGGTGAGACACAAGTCCCAACGAGAGATATAACTCTCTACCAATAATGTTATTATCACCGGTAAACAATATAAACTGAGAAGAGGCTTTTTTATATTAATAAGAAAGATTAATCACTATTTATAAGCAGAATAGAGCAATATCATCTTTTAAAGTAATGCAACTATCTATGATAGAGAAATAAATCATCTATTCACTTTACAGGGAATATGAAGAACATGTATAACATCTATCCATTTAAGATGTATAAAAGAAGTGTACATCAACCAATGTTTTCCGAGTTTAATCCTTAAGAAAATACGCTACACGGATGATTACATATTTACAATCACACTTACGCCCTGAGGAGATGAGGTATACCACTCCCACTCCAACCGACCATGACTACATAAAGAATCAATACCATACAAGGTCAATGGAGGAGTCGACTTCCAAGACCTCACTTGTCTTGGTCAGCACTTCATGATAACATCATACCTCATACCTGGATATGCTCATCATCTCCTGATACATGCATGGTTAGCACTTCATGATAACAACATTATCAAGTACATATCATCACCATATAATACAATAGAAATACAACCTTCCCATTATTAGGGTTAGGGTTTCCCTTTATAATCGATTAGGGTTTCATGTTCATATTATTAATCCACACCTTAATTCACTCCTCCAAACATCTAGGAGTATCAATGTATGCTCATTAAATGATTAGCATACAAGTATGATTTTCTCTCTCATCCTCACTAGGATATTGATTACATCATACTATTATAAATTGGCTTAACCCTTTCTCAAGGTACATTAGCCTACACTTGTCAAAGTGTATTAAACTCATTACTTCTTATTGTGTCAATTGCCATAACCCACTTTATGTTTTACTCATCCAATTGTATCAGACTTGAGGTGCATAAAGGTGTATCAAACTTAAAGTGCTAGATGTGATAACGATCTAGCATCTATTCTTGAGTTGCCCAACTATCATCAAGTAATATGGACTCAACTCAGATTAGAGCATTGTTGATATAGGGTTGACCATCATCAATCAATTTAGGTGTTTTACCTCTCAAGGTATTAACCACACCAAAACTTGGTGTTTTAGCCATCATTTCTAGAGTGTGTTTCCCTCAGCTTTACAAGGCATGTCGGTTTGAATCATGTACGTCAAGTTAAACACATGTATTGGGTTAGGGGTATATCAGGCTAAACATTATCATATCCTTCATACTCTCAACCATCAAGGTATCAACTCTATCTATTTTATGGTGTATCACCTTCACCATACTTAGGTTTAACAACTTTACCTCACTTGGGTCTATCATCCTTACCTCACTTGAGGATATTGGCCCCACCACACTTTAGTGTATTGGCCATCACATGTTCTATGATGTCAACCACCTTACCACTTTTTGTCCTCTAACGTATCGAGTTAAAATCACCATTTCAGGTTAGAGGTGTATCCTTGATCACCATATCGGTTTAGAGGTGTATCCTTGATCACCATATAAGTTTAGAGGTGTATCCTTGATCACCATATTGGGCAAGAAGTGTAGGTTCATCACCATATCCTGCTTCCATATCGGGTTACTCAACATTAGGGTTTACATATCGGGTTAGACCCTCATGCTCATATCTCTTCAAACCTTCATGGTATCATCCTACCCTTCATCATGTGATAAGTGATAGGCTAGATATTAGGTTAGTCTAAACCAAACCATATGTACAAACCAATAGGGGTTTGAAGTTCCAATGTATATCGAGTTCCATATTACTATATTGGGTTTCAACACCATATCGGGTTAGGGGTATATACTTGACACGATATCATGCATGAGGTGTGTTCTTGACCCCATATCGTGCACAAGGTGTGTGTATGTGTCACTCATATCATCCATGAGCTAGGTATAAACTCATCACTATATCGTGCTAGAGGTGTGTTCACATCACCATATTGGGTTACTTAAAATCTAGGATTTGTCATATCGGGTTAAGGGTACTTCAACCCGATATCGGGTTGAAACATGATAATGTCATCATCATCAAGCTCAAGACCTTCGTTATTACTATTATAGTTCATGGACAATAGTCCTATGTCACTAATAGAACTCATGGATTCATCAATTGTATAAGAAAACTCGAAATTGAAAGTAAATCATCAAGTATGGCAAGATTGATGGTGAATAATAACATAATTGGGTTCAAGTTATATAACCCGCCTCAAGAACAACTTAAAAGCTCCAAGATCTAAAGATTCATGTTCCCAAGGTTGAATATGAGCTTCACAACTCCTCTATATGAAAAGAATCATCATGGATAAGTATTTGGTGAAGAAGAAAAGAAAGGAAGATCACAACCCTAGATCCATGCTTTAATCCAAGGTTGAAGATGATCATGGCTTCACCTTAGGGTTAAGGCTTGATATCCTTATTTCTCCTTAGCACCATGCACGATACCTCACCACTTGTGGCCGATATCCCTCACTTGTAGCTGATATCCTTTCACTTGTGGTCGATATCCCTTCACTTATGGCCGATATCACTTCACTATGGCCGATATCAAGTTGCTATGGCTGATATCACCTTGCTATGGCCGATATCACTTTGCTATGGCCGATACCAAGGCTCTATGAATGATACCCCTTCACCTATGCATGATAAAAAGACACTATGCACGTTATCTAAGAGAAATAGGGTGGTAAGTTTTGAAAAATTTCACTAATAGGTGAAAGGAGTGGTATATATAGTTGAGGTTCGTGAAAAAGAGTGTATATGAGGTGTCATCATTTTAAGCTACTAGGTGCCACATGTCCATGCATGGTTGACACGTGTACATGCATGCACTCATATTTATATTGACATGAAAACCACTTGAGGATCATATAGAGATGAAATTCCGGCCATCACTTATCTTGTTGGATAAGATATTTCAACTCAATCACCACTTTATTCACAACCCGATACAACTTTTCCAAGGAAGTTGTAAACTGATACACTTCACCTCCTTGTGGTGATTAACCCATCATGGACAAGTACAAGAGTTCACAAACCAATATGAGACTCCCTCTATGGCTCCTTGGCCTATAGGCACTCTCATATGAACTCTACGACCCGATACAACTCAAATTAGGGTTTCACATTCAACCCTTTCTTGGTCTTTCCATCACCAAGGGTACCATCACTCAATATGATTCAAACATGGTGTATCCTTATTTCTATCTCCTCTAAATTATACATAGAGGGAGTAGGGACACTCTAGAGGGTTTAATTTTCATATCAACCCTACATTTTAGGTAAATTATAATTTGTATCAAAATTGGTGCACAAGGCACTAACTTTGTTCACACAAGTTCCAACTTGGAATTTTAGGCTTTCCACAAGCAACCACATAGAATCATTCTCTCTATTATGATACCAAAACACTTAAGGAACGTTCAACATGTGACATATTGCAATATAACCCCTCATCTTGGGTAAATTGCATTTTGGTCCAAAACAAAAGAACATTGCTCAAACATCATTCAAACAGGACCAAACTTGAAACATAAGTTTGTCATCTAATAACAAAACACTTTACAGAATAATTATATTAAAGTTCTAAGAAACTTATTTAAGTCAAACAAATATGGTTAGCCCTAAACCCAGGTCAGGGATGTTACACTTACCAACAGGTGGTGGATCACTACTAAGGTGGTGGTTAGAAACTTTAAACTTGCACTCTTATGTAATGTGGAGCATTTGTGCCATAGTCATGTCCATGTACCACTGCCATATTGGAACTTATTCCTTGCACTTTGACCTTCAACTTGCTCATCTTTGATACTCCTTGCTTTGGGTTGATTCTTGACCACTTGGGGTTGGTTAAGGAAGCTATTGGACTCTCTTTAGGCTCCTTAAAGGGTGAAGAAACCCTTATATTCTCCTCCTTATCTGCCTTCCACCAAGTAGTGGCCAAAGTACCTATAATACATGCAAAAAGCCTTCATAAGTGCATTTGATGGAAATATGCATATTGAGGGAGATAAGATGTAATCTAACAGATATAGATGTGATTATAGTGAAATAAGACACAAGATGAAGCCCTAAAATAGGATTGCATCACATAATAGGCTCATCCTAGTCTAACCAAAGATAACAAGGCAATAACAAAATTCAACCTAATTGCAATAATCGGGCATCAAAGACGAACCACACGAAAAATGGTGAATCTATGAACCATATTGAAGGCATTAGAGAAGTACACTAAAACTAAGGTATGGATATGAACATGATAGTTATCATGGATGAGGCACATCACATCATGTAAAAGAGCTTCAACACCACCAAGAACTCCAACACCAATTGGTGATCTTGAAGGTATGTGACAACATCTTCCATGAATCCCTTTGCTACAGTCTTTGAAACGATTCGACTCCAAATAGTACCAACTGCAATGGGCCTAATGCCATTGTTAGGTTTGAGTGAAGGAGTCAACGGATCACTAGAAACATAAGGATCCAAAGAGGTTGAACATCGACCAGCTAGCCAAAGGTTGACAACAAGCGATATAGCATCCAATAACTCATCCTTAACTACAACAGTTGCACCCCACATAGCATTAAGAAGGTATTGTGCACAAAGACTATCATGTGCACAAATGGTACCCTTATGGAAGGATAAAATAACATCTTTCACCACACTACAAGAAGATATAAGTGGAGATGAGTGCATTTCTGAGGTTGGTTGTTGTGTCGGAGGTAGAAGTTGAGGATGCTTTGACTCAAGAACCAAATGAGGTGCATTATCATATGGTACAACACCACTATATGAGAGAATTAAATAGTAATACAAAATTGACTGTCTCTGACCCTAGACTTGGCTCGAGAGACATTTGAATCCAAACAATGTGTATGAATGGTAGGTTGTTGGTGCTACAAAATGCGTACAAGGAGTTATTGAATATCATCAGGGCCAGAATTCCAAGTCTCTATGATTTTAAGAATCATGAGTTGTTGTAGGGAGACACTCTTGTAAGAGGAGGATTCATTATAGAAAAAGGGGTAAAACGATATGGGACACATAGAGGAAGCAATAACATACATATCCACATTATAGCAGAGGTGGGGTAAGCAACAACTTGATTGAAGGATGTTCATAAAGAATCAACAAAAGGAAGACGACAGAGTAGAGGGACACTCTTTATGGTAGGAGCACCTAAATGAAGGACATTGTCAAGGAGAGCGTCACAAAGCTCAAATGGACCATTTGCAGAGGTGGTGGCTCGATACATTGATGAGTTTGTTGGGTTTTACATGGTCAGAGTAGGCAGTTGAAACAAAAATTTTACTTGACCATAACCAACATATCACATCAAAATGTATGTAATGGGAATGATGGTTTTAGCGAGTTATACCTGGTCCTGAGGCTTGCTCAATGACTATACCTCACAGTAAGTGTGGTCTTCAACCACCTATCTTTGATGACCTCTATACAACTCCTGGTCTTGACCCAGACTATGGTTGATTGTCATCCTCCTGAGTGGAAGAAGTCTCCCGCCTTTATAGATAGTATACACAGACTACTAGGAACTCTAGTCATCTTGAAGGATGGACTAGAATGATTTGTCCCCTTCTGTCAGTGTACTAGTCATCGACAAACTCTCCCACAACCAGTTGCTTTTCTATAGTTTTCTTTCCCTTGTTGTTCCTCCCTGGATGGGTAGAACTTGCTTGGGCTCTCTCGGTTACCACAACCAGAGAGAACAACAACTTTGCAAAGCAACTGATGTTTTGATTTGTGTGTCTATAGAAGCCCCATGTACCCCTCTATTTATAGTAGAGGGCAGATTTAGGGTTCCCACTCTGTGTGGGAGTAGAAGGGTCTAGAATTTCCATGAACAATTTGCACTGCGGCAGGCAAACTTGTCATTTCATAACTGAATCGGTCATTTGACAAGGTGATCCGATTGTTTCACTAGTAAATTGGTCGGTTGGGAGTGTCAACCGATCGATTCAGTTAGTGAACTGGTCATTTCACTTCCCAAACTTGCCTGCAATTGACTTTCCTTATTCGTTTCTCATTAACACAAAGATTAATTCTTGTCCTGATCGAATTGAACAAGTGAAACAAAAAACTTCTCTCACAAACCAAGACAACTCAACACTACTCATTTGGTCCGGTATAACCGATCGATTCACCATAGTGAACCGGTCATATCACTAACCATGAGTCAATCAGTTCACCCAGTGAACCGGTCGGTTGGTGGTCCAGATTATACAGAACACAATCAATTTAGTTCTCAATCAATCTTACACTCTAATCAGTTGGTTCAACACTTGAACTTGATGATTCTAAGTCAAGTCTATTGATTGAATGTTTGATTGAGTACCTAAACACTTTAGTAATCAATCCAAACATCATTCATGGATAAACTCCTCTTTCAGGTTAATCCTTTGTGTGTGACCCTATATGTTTTATTTCACGTTGGCAGTGAATGTCCATAACTAGATTACGACATCACACGCAACGAGTGGTACCTAGTTGCACATCAGTGCTACCCAAGTGAAAAGGAAAGTTGGAGAACAAATTCAATCCTACAGTCTATGATTGGTGTTCCAGTAAATGTATAATTCCTTTGTCTCTGATATCCTGAATGAACTCAAGGCATGGAGTTGTCATGCTTTCAACATTCATTCATGTTTCTTGAACTAGAGCATACTGTCTGAGATATGGGTGACATCAATATCATATATTAATTCACATGAGCATGCACATGCCTTTCTCAGTCTCACTTATCAAGTGGCCTAGACATCATACTCCCATAGGAGGGAAAAATCACATATCTATCACTCGTAGTTTATCTCATGCGTCAAAGACACCCTATCATCACCTTTATTACAACCCATGTTTTAAGACTACGTTTAATGATGTAAAAGTGTACCCAATAACATTCGACGAGTGCAGTTATTTTAGGTCTAAGAATCACAATCACCACCGTCACTATGAGAGATGATTGTGACTATCATGTCATTGTTCCATGTGTCACTCTCATGGTGGGTCTGTTTGATACATTGTTCTCCAACATGTATCTATGAGCTTGGTTTGATATCATATACTATGACTAATGAGACAGTGTCATCAACCAACACACACTCTAGTCTTGATGTGTCATTGTTGTCTATAAACCTTCCACAATGACATCTGACTAGGGACATAACAAGAATGTACATACTCTTAGCATCTATACAATCTCATTATTTAGGTCTTCAACCCAAAAACATACGTCATTGAGTATTGTTACTCTTTAGACATTCATTCAGCTCCATCATTTATCTCATAATCGATTGAGCTAGAATAAATTGGAAGCTTGCCTTTGATACTTATCAAATCAATCATGACGTATGACAATCCAATCATCATATGATTGGCTCTCAGGGCATACATACCAATAGAGTTGTCATGTTCCAATGAATAAAGGCTTGGGAGACCATCTTGGTAGGGGTAGGGATGTCGATAATACTAAATAATGGGTCTAATCTAGGATGTTGTGGAAGGGTGACCATAGTGTCAGAACCATTTGCTTCACTGTGAGAACAGTCCTTGGACTAAGGTTGAGTGTGGAAGGAAACACCACAAAGCCATCTTTTAGAAGCACGCAAGATATCAACCAAAGAGTCCCACACATTGAATGTAATAAATTCCTTACGAATATCATAAACACATGTAGGTGTGGACAAATGAACATCTTGAAAGTGACTTTATATACTTCTCACTCTCAAAGGTTTGCCTCTACATGAATGAAGAGTGCAAAAAGTGTTTAGATAGTCTTGAAGGGTATATAACCGAGATTAGTGACCAAGTAGTTGATGCTAGATAGTTAGTGGAATAAAATAGCTATATGTGCACTAATATCAATATTTACTGACAAATAGTCAGATGAACTGCATCAAACCAAATTGGACGTGTGTCAAAAAGTAGTTCGACTAGTACGCTCACTATGACCAAATTTTTGCGATGACTAACTATCAGTCGATTCATGACTTGGTTGACTCAATCTCGGTCAATATATAGTTTGAACCAAAAAGTTACTATATTTAAACTGCATTAGACCTTGGTCAAAAAGTAGTTCAACCGAGAGGCTCATTGTGACCAAATTTTCACTATGACTATCTACTAGTTGACTTATCACTTGCCCGATTCAATCGTGCTCGAAGTATTGTTTGACCAAAAAAGTTATTGCATTTCAATATGAACTGGACCTCAATCAAAAAGTCATTTTGACTTTTGCAATGGCTAACTATTGGTTGACTTCTGACTTCACCGACTCAATATCGGTTGAGATGTAGTTTGACCAGAAAACATATGGTAACACATCTTCCCTTTTTCAAAAACCATATCAAATAATTCAATAAATAAAACCTAACTATTCTAAGTGTCAAAATAGATTTTGGATAGTTGGAGTTGACTCATAGTTTTATTTTAGATGATATCCAGTGAGATGTACATTTTCTTCATAAAATTTCATACATTGAGTACAAGTTGATAAACTATACAAGATGTTTAATTAAGCTCAAAGCATATGGTAACTTCTTTTCTAATCATGCCTTGATACCTAAACTACTAAATTGCACATCAGATATATAAATGCAAAATATTGTCATAATCAAAAGAAAAGGTTTGTATTAATTTATCCAACAATAACCCCCTTTTTGAGATGACAAATATTTTGAAAAACTAACATATTGCACAAAATTTAAAGTTTATACCTGAGTGATTTCATAAAGTTTCAAGAAAAATGTGTGGAGTTTTCACTTGAGAGGTGTGGATCAAGACACTCATCTCTAAAGTAAATATACTCCAATTTATATCAAGAATTTGTATCTCATGAGACTAGGAGAAGGAACATGATTATCCATCTTAGTCCATAGAATAACACTATGAAAATCATAAGGCATATCTCTCCCCCTCTATCATATACAAGTTGGTGGGGACTAAGAAATAAAATATCCCCTAAGTATGATGCTCCCTGTCACTATCATACCCCATGTTCAAATAATAACACAAGAGACAATAAACTGGGAAGGTAATAATAATCACAATTTAGTGATAAGGGAGCATAAATGTTACAAATCAAGGAGATCTTAAAGTGGAGCCCAAGACAATTTAAAACATATCTTTGAGAATCGAGAGAAGTACAAACATATCAATGCGAGATACAATGAGATAATAATAAAAAGACATAGATGATCATGCCAGGCGCATCAAGCCAAAATATATTTCTTTCAAGCTTCCTACATGAATTAAAAACATACGATTATTCATTATAGAATAAATAGATTATGTGATCAGAATTTGGGGCATTGACGTGGTTAGTTAAGTAGAGCATGGCATGATGGTTGTAGACCATGTCTTCCTACCTGATAAGCAAAACTCTTAAAATAGGAAATTCAATTTTCATGGGTGTAAGAGGAAGGAGGATGTGGTGGTGGATCATTTGAGGCCCTTCTTCCAATCTAGCCCTTTGTTGACCAAAATTAAGGCCCATCTTTTCAAAGGTTGTGAGATTGATTTGGTTAGTGGAGTGACTAATAGGATATCCAATGTCAGAAAGAGGGGTATCAAGACAATGCTCAATGAGAACACAGACAAAATCCACAATAAGGTGTTGACATTTGAAGTGAATCATTTATTTGAGAATAGTCCTTGTGAAAATTACTAGTATTTTATTGATAAAGGAAAAATGAGGAGCATCTGTATCTGTGGTGCTTCACTTTTATTTGCATGGGGTATGATATTAGAGCCAACAATGAGTTTTATAATACATACTTTTGGAATAAAAGAAGAAACAAATCATGTGCCAGATGGATCATGATTGGTCACACCATGAAGCAACAAAGATTGTCAAATAGTATAAAGGGTACCGTTGGTTGATAAAAATTTGTCAATACCATCGATAAAATTAATGGTGATTAAATCAAGATATTTAGTATAATCGGTTTGGGCAATATCAAGGTAGGTACAGATATATGATTCATAAAAACTAAATGCAAGGACGTTCACCATAGTAGAGTATGAAAATGTAGCTTGGACTACAATGTTAAGATTGACATAAACTTCAAGAATAGTATGAGTGGACCAACTACAATGTGAAGGAAATACAAAGTCTAGTAGGTGATGAAATTTGAAAAGACTTTTAATAAATTTCAACAACTTGCCCATTATTACGATATGCAATCCTCTTTCACTTGATGATCTAAAAAGTTGGATCGGGATGATTTTCAGACCTATCAAATCTAAGTAATAGACATCAAACTCTACATTGTAAGATTAGCCATTATAGCAATGTAAAACAATGTAAAATAAAAAAATAATTAATAGATTTAAGTTACACTTACTCATGTGCATAACTCCTTCTACATATACTTAGACATACACATCCGTACACATACATGGACATTCACAATCCAAAAATGAGCTCATTATTAAGCTCTATAAACTTATCATGGAATTGTTTAGACTTCAAACATTCAAACATATTCCTACCTCGAGCAAAAGTGTGAACCCCCCCCCCCCCCCCGTACACTCTTATACCGGCGATGTTGTGCACTAAAGTCATTCTACAAGCCTGCACATATTAATACCTTAGGATTTCCATGTAATTACAACAAAATGCATTTGAAAGTATTTTAGGGTGTAGGTTATGCAGTTCCGATGGATAAGACATGAGTACTCCAACGAGCTAAAATTCAGCCAGGGATATATCTTATCGAGAGCATTAGAGCCTTCTGCAAAACTCTTTTCATTGTTTGCTATTCCATGAAACAAGCTGAATGGGTTGCAACTTGCAAGTCTATTCATTAATATTCAACCCATATTGCATATTGAGCTATAGAGCAATGAAAAATATTTCAAGTGTTTGTATTGACTCTCAAGCTAAGTGTTCAACATATGAACGTCATAGTGTTTGCCGTGAAGATCAATGCTCTTTGATTCCATTTTGGTTAAATTATACATATACCATGTAAACATCTATTCATTGAAAGGTCTAATGTTGTCTCTCTAACATGCTTGTTACTAGATCATTAACCGGTGCAGTCTATGTAACCGACACACTTGGTGTCACAAGGCATCAAATAAAAACTCACTCTATCACAGAGGACAAAATGACGACTAGCAATATTAAGGAGTGAAGATTTCTTATTATCTACTGCTACAGCACAGGCGAGTAGGCGCGACCAGAGACTGCGGGCGTGAGAGCCCCATTGCAGGTATTCAGGCGACAGGCCGCGTACACGCGAAACCAGGCTCCCTGATCCCTCCGTACACCTCTCCTGTAGCAACGGCTGCTGCGGCAGTACCCGACGACTTGATCGCTACCGGCTCCACGGCGGTCAGTACCCCGCCGCATCGTCCACCTTCACTTGGAAATGGAACTGCGGCACTCCGTCTCCTAAATCTAGAAGCTTGAACTGACAGGCGTCGCCGACGGCTAGTCCATTGGCCCGGCTGAATGCCAAGAACCCTTTGGCCAGTCGCCACATGCCCGGCTGGGTCTCACGCAGCGCCACCGTCCAGCAGCCCTTGTCCGTCGACAGACGCACTCTGTCATACAGGTGGAGATCATGGCCCAGCACGAATGCTTTTGGGATGATCTGCATGACGGGGTTTATGGTGCAAGAAAAGAACAGTAAGTTTGAGAGATTCACAGATTAGATGGATATCTATATACGCACAAGATGCATGACGGGATTATGGCCGATGAAAAGAACAGTAAGATTGAGAGATCCACAGATGGATGAAAAGAACAGTGAGTTTATTCGATAACTGTTGTTGTATGAGCGAATGATTGCTTGCTTACTAGGATGCCATATTTCAAGGCAGTCATCGGTAGCGTCTTTTCGAACCACTCCTCATCTGAAATGTTGCGGGTGCGGCGGCCTCTCCGGGACGTCGACACAGCTGCAGTGCCGGCGCCACTCCCGAGAGAAGCAGCTGTAGGCTCCGCTGCTGCTGCTCCAAAGGGAAAGTTTGTTATATCGGGTTGCCAGTTTCCCCAACTAAATTGAAATCACATTACCGTTCTCGAAATCGACTGAGAGCGACGTGGCCGTCGGGGACAACATCAACGGGCTGTGCACAGTACCGGCAAAGCTAGTACCCCCGTGCCGCGGAGTGTTCAGCTCCTCTGGATTCTCCGGCGCTGCTACTCTGCAGTTGACGCGGTGTGGCCCCTTGGACAAAGACTGCCGGCCTCGCACTCTGCCGCGGGTATTTAGGACAACGGGCGCCGGCTCCTCCTCCTCAGGTTCATCTTCCGTCACCACTCCGCCTTCGCTGCTATCCTCCCCGCCCTCGACTTCTCCATACCCGGCCTCGAACTTGGCGCAGCCGGAGTGGTCGTAGACACCTACGTCGAACACCATGTCGCCTAGATGGTTGAAGATCAGGAAGTGTCCCTGGCCAAGGCCATGGGCGCGCGCGAAGGACGGCCAACCTGCACCGCCAAAGAAGAACTGACGAGGGCGAGACAATGAGTCCGACGGCGGCTCCCGGTGGAGATCGACTGTCCAAATGGTACCGTCCATAGGGCTATGGATCCGGGCTGTCTTTGGGGGGACTGGAGGAACGGATAGGCGACAGAACTTGGGAGGTAGCCACTGGTTAACAGATGTAAGAGTTTATTGTCATCATACCGCTGGCTAGGAAAGCACAGACAGTGAATGAGAAGTGGGGAGTTTAGGGTTTTGGGCACTTACCAGCTTCTCTTCCGAACCCGGCATCAGCACCTTGAAGAACCGCTTTGGTGGTTCGTCATGGACTTCGCCGGCGCCGGCGCTGCTCCGCTGTGAGTCCATGTTGCACGGTGGAGGTTCTTACCGGGGAGGAGTTGTGTGCTGTGGGAGCAACAAGGCCAACAACTGGTTCAACAAAAAAAAAACAAGGCCAACAACTCCTACGATGAAAAGATAAGCGGATACTCTGTTTTGCCACTTTTTTACGGTTCGGCTACATACCAGAGCATATGATTTTGTGCCGTTGTTAGATGGGTGTATACAGCGCTAAAAGACAATGGTACAAGTTCGTTTTCCCCAACTGCGCTTAATAATATTGGACTTTATGGCCAAAGTGCCAACTTTTGTAAGGAGTATTGAATTCTTTCACACCAATGGATTATTTCGTTTAAACAAATTCACATTTTGAAATATAATGTTTTTCTATAAACTCCTTCCCACCATTCTTTTCATACTAGTCTATCATACAATATTCTCCTCATCCACCCTTCGGCGTACGACACTGTGACATTTCTACAAACACCTTCTACCAAGTCAACCACAGAAAATCAGTCCACTACATTCCACTCCGCCACCGTTATAGATCTCCTCAGAGATAGATTACTAGACAAACTTACTATCACACTACAATGTCACGGAATTGTGTGTACTTGCTATCAGACCCACCATTAGTAGTCTACGCTTCTGATCTCCTCAATAATATATAACCAATCATACATTTAACTACATCTTAGAGTATGGTTAAGATGATTCGGACAAGAGTAACTAATTTCCCTCTCTATATCTAAGTTCATGTTTCTCGATCTTTTTTTTGTACATTTGTAACTTCTTGGAAATGGTAAGACAGCTAAGGCATTGGCACTTGCTACATGCCTTCATTAACACAAGGAATTGATACATATAGGAGCCGAAGGCTTGAGTAGGAGGGAAAGGACAAGAGAGGGAGATAAGGTTGGGCGTCAATAACAAAGGAGGTAGTGCATGCACTGTGCAGTGCATGGGATGAAGAGAAAGAGGGACCGCTAGATCTATGTGGGGATACATGGGAGATTACATGGGGAATATTATTACATGGAGAATACATTATAATGGGATACTCTTATAGCCCCCCGCAAGTTGAGCCAAAGAGAATCGAAGGCCCAGCTTGGAAGGAGAGCACCAGGAGGAAGCTTTTATGTCTTTGAGCAAGTTGTCTGTTGCTTTGGAGAGTCTTTGAACCGGTCTTTTGTTCTCCCTTGTGAATCTTCTTAGTGTCCTTGTATTTCCTCATGGTAGGAGTTGTATTGTCCTTGGGTAGCATAAGTGGGGAGCCAACTTATCTTCTTGCATCTTTAGAATGTGCATTATGCACTAGCATGGAAGAGGAGGAACCTTGCTTGTTGTTGGGAGTTGTAGATAATACCGTACTTAGTGACGGTTGATCCCAACTGATATGTGAGAAAGAATGAGCTCATTGGCTCGGTTGAGTAGTGCAACATGCTCCCAAGCATGAGAAGACAGTCGTTGCTTGGTGGAAAGGAGATGGGATATGTGGAAGCCAGTTTTGTGAGATGTGGCTTAGCCGTGGGGTTGTCTTAGTAATAGGGGGATTGGAGGAGGGATTTGGGAAAACAAGGCCATGGTAGCTACCTCTATTAAGCAATCGGTGTGGAGACATAGGGAAGCTTAGAATAGTGGGATGGTTTTGTTTTTGTTGGTTTTGTTTATCCATTTTGTTGTAGGATTTGGGATGAGCATCAACAGAGAATCGAGGGGTCGGGTGTTGAGAAGAAGAAATAGGCTTGTCATAAGCCATATGTTTGATGTTGCAGATCAGTAGGTGGCCACTGGGGATTGTAGCTGAAATTTAGTACTCGAGCGGATGTCGAGAGGAAGAAGGGGAAGGAGGAGCGGCAATAGCTTCTATGAAGGTGCCAGACATAGAGGGTGGTAGGGAGGTCATTAGTTTGAATGCTATGCATACTCTGGAAAGAGCGACAAGGTGTATGTCGGGTGCTGCTGAGAGTTATTGAACCTTAGATCTACGACACGATAGGCTCAGGTGGCAAGGTGAAGGATGTGAGGGATTGGTTGCCGGTGAAAAAGGGAAGGTGCAGATCTTAACAACAAGGAAAATTGATCAAGAAGGTTAAGGAAACCTTTGTTTCATATCTGAACTTGACCAACAAAGCTTCTTCTTTATGAAAGAGAGTAAACCCTAGGTGAAGAGAGAGAGAAAGGAAAGATTTTCAAGCTCTACGACAAGATCTACCATGGAAAACCATGGTTCCATCCAGGAATAAGGAAGGAGGAAGAAGAACAACCAAAGAAATGAAAGAATGAAGGAGAAACTTACTATATTAGGTCGTAAATAACAAAGGATGCTTTGCAAACCCTAAACAAGGGTAGATCTGAGCCATATTCATTCATGCAAGAAGTTCGACCATCATCTTCTTCCTTGGGCACCTCCTTCACTTCCCTAACAGGGAGAATGAAGATATAACATCAGGGGAGAGATGGTCCAAAAGGTTTCATTTGTGTGTAAAAGGAAGGGTATATAAAGCTCCTGGATAAGGGAGAAAAGAAGCTTGAGGTGTCCATCTAGGTTGCCATGTGTCAAAGACTATTTTGCATGTAACACAATAGGTCCATCAGTCCCCCTTCTATCTAACCATCATCCATTCATTGTGGGAGGACAATCAATCATCCAACATAGGCTAGACATCGGTATCCACCCCTAAAAGAACCATCAGCCATCATAGATAACCACAAAAGGGTAAAAGGGTACATTCTGCCCCACCATCGGTTAAGGGCCTCTACCTACCTCAACCATCAGCTGAACCACTTCTAGGGTGAACAATCAACCTACATACAACCAGGGTAACCATTGGTTGGCACCCCCACTAGGAAAACTTTAGTTTCCTTGGTTGCACACTTAGCAACTCCATCATCCATGAAGGGTAAAACCCTAATTCACCATAGAAGTGAATCACCGCCAAACTAAGGTTCAAACAAGTTCCCCATGGATCAAAAAGATCAAGAATGATAAGATAACATATAAGGAACATAATGCATGTGAAAAATTACAAAAAAAACCTCAGATATGGGTTAATTGCATAAAAGACCAAAATATGCATAAAATTGCATTACTTGCACAAACAATGTCCAAATTGGACCAAACTTGAAATTTAAGCTTTTCACATGATATCCAAACACCACAAAAGGTTTAATTAAGGTTTCAATCACTCAATTATGATAATTAAGAATTTTAACAAAAAATCAAGGTTCAAGGTTTCACAATCACCACAAACATTAGTTAACCTCATCCTCCTAGTGGCAGGAAACAACCTCCTTGCCTTTATAGTGTCCATATGGACCATTAGGTCATTCTAGAAGAATGGAAAAAAGGATTTGTTCCTTCTAGTTAGTCTACTAGCATCAACTTGCTCTTCCACAATTGTTCACCCTTGCTATCTGATGCGATGATTTTGAGTCGCATTTATAGACTTGTTTGATATGTGTTTTATGCATGTATTAGTCATTTTCATGGTTAATGTTGCATAATTCATCTACTTTGGTCTATGCTACTTCTCTATGTCAAATTTCCCTTATTTCAGCATTTTGATTATTATTTATCAAAAGAATACGTTTGTGTAGACTTATGTGGTTTCGTGTGTTAATTTCAGGAAAAACAAGTATCTGCTACTGTCGATACCATCGACAGTGGTCGATACCATCGACCGGACCACAAGTTGCTAGCCGCAAAGACCAGAAGAAAGTTGATACTATCGACAGGGATGTCGATGGTATCGAGATACCATCAGGTTGCTGGCGAGAAGTGAGTCGATACTATCGATCCATATGTCGATACCATCGACTAGTGGAGCTTCAGTGATGGAAGAAGACAAAAGCGACACCTAAGAATGTCGATACCATCGACCCTCGTCGATGGTATCGAGATGGCATCAGGTGCAAAGACAAAAGAAAAGAAGAACTGCCGATATCACGCTAGGTCGATACCATCGACCCGCGTCAATGGTATCGACACCGTCAGATATGAGTTTGCTTCAGATTGATCTTAATCCAATGGTTGTGATTAATTGGCGACCTAAATCGAGAAATATACCTAATGACGGCGCCCAAGAGGATATAATCACGTCATTAGCCGTTACACACTTCCCAAGAAGGTGTGGAGAGAAGAACGGAGCCCAGAAGCACGCCCCAGCCGATCCGGACGCCGAAGAAGATGATTTCCACCACCGAAATGCGGGAGAACGCGTATTGTACGCCAAGGGTCACTTGGATCTTATCCATTCAGGGGTTTCACCACTCAATCACGTTTTTCTCCATGTTTTCCTTTTTCTACTCCACATTTTGCTCTGAGATGAACATGCGGGGCTAATCCCCTTTGTCTTTAGGACCGGGAGTAGCCCGGGAATTCATTGTATGACAATTTTATCATAGTAATTCATATCTTATCTCTTAAATCCATGGTATAATTTCATTTTCTCAATTATATTGTTATGCTTGATCACCATAATGATAATCTAATGCCCTTAATTTCTTTGAAAGAAGAATTAATGGTTGAAAAGAGATGAAATTTACATTAATTGACAAATCCCTTAAACAAGGTGGTGTAAGGTTAATGGTGGATACCGAGAGGTCGTTTTTAATGCACCTAGTTTAGGGGATAGGTTACTACGACGGTGGAACCGACCTAGACATAGGTAGTGAATTGTACCACGACAGTGGGCAATTCTGATTTCAGGCCACTACCCGGATAGAGAGATAAAATTGAGTGACTGCATAGAATTTGATACAATGAAAACCCACGGTAAAACCACAATCCTAAAGATCTCATTTTAAATTGATTAAACCAAACATTAAATCGATTGCTTTGTTTTGTTTTATTTTATTTTCTTTTAATTTTAACAACAACTCTCAACTATTTAATCGGTCTAGCTGATCGCGAGTAGTTAGTAGGAGTCTCCGACAATTTCACGTATCCCTGAGTTCAACTCGGGCCTCCAAAGGCCTATATTACATTAACGCGTTCACTTGCGTTTCTACGCACGATAAATTCGTGTCAAGTTTTTGGCGCCGTTGTCGGGGATACGACAAATTGTCGGCACTACGAGTGCTGCAAGCGGCCACTCTAGGCCACATTTTTATTTTTTTTATTATTATCATTTCAAAAAAATTCATAAACCATTTTCTAAATATTTGCAATCGTCGAGCATTGTACTGAAATTAAAGTTCTCTATTTGCAGGTACTGTGCATGGTGCAGACACGTAGTACCGACTACACGAGGCACGCACCAGAAGTTCCGCTGCTGGGACCGGAAGACGAGGACGATTTTCATCAAGACCATCTGGAGGATATAGTTTCTGAACCCGAACAAGAAGAGATGGAAGAGCCACAGATAATATGGGAGAAGATCAAGGCTTCTTCCTCATCCGCTTCCATGGGGCCAATCAAGAAGCATGCGATTAACATTCCAACATACAAAATTGATCCTGCATTAATAAATTTGGTGAAGTCAAATGCATTCCATGGGCTTAAGAATGAAGACCCAGTTACGCATATCAGCCAATTTGTGGAAAATTGCGACATGGTCAAAATTGACAGGT
The DNA here is from genome assembly GCA_963693085.1 of Alisma plantago-aquatica. Lineage (NCBI taxonomy): Eukaryota > Viridiplantae > Streptophyta > Magnoliopsida > Alismatales > Alismataceae > Alisma > Alisma plantago-aquatica. The sequence continues at coordinate 955,285,272 of OY856410.1, read as the reverse complement.
TCCCACAGGATGTACTTTACTTAAAATTGTTCCCAAGTTCTCTGGAAGGAGCTGTACGAGAGTGGTTGCACAATCTCGACAACGAATATTTGGAATCATGGAACCACATGGTCGAGGTTTTCTTTGAAAGGTTCTTCCCGCCCGAGAAGACCAACAATTTGATTAGAAAAATTCACAATTTCACTCAGAAGGCAGGTGAGACCTACTCGGAGACGTGGTAACGTTTTCAGATTATGTTAAGGAGCTGCCCGCACCATGGTCTGGATAAGGAGAAGCAGGTCAAAATCTTCTATTTTTCTCTCTCCGAGCATGATAGAAGTAACCTTGATTCAGCAGGTTCAGGGTTTTTCTTAAATAACACGGACACAAGATGCTGGGAGATTCTGAAGAATATGGCCAAAAAGCAATCTTAGGGCGATAGGGATGCACCAGAACAAGTCAAAGTTGTAGGTGAGTCCAGAGTCGTCAAGGAGCTGAATGACAAACTAGATCTTCTAGCCAAGAAATTGCTTGCCAAGGAAGATCCATCATCCGATGAAGAAGCCCAAGTCAAATTTATGCAACAACAGGGCTATAGAAATAATGACTATTCATGGAGGAAAGACAAGAAGTTCTCCTGGAAGGATCCAAACAACTTCTTGTAGGATCCAAATGCAAAACCCCAGCCAGTAGCGGAGGATAAAAGCACCGAGTTTCTTAGTCAAATGGTGCAACAAAATCAAGAAATGATGAGCATGTTCAGTAAGCAGCTGCAGTCCCAGGGTGACATCTTGACCAAGTTTGGGCAAACACTGCAAAGTCATGGAGCACAAATGAGGGCTCTAGAGACAACCATGACTCAAATTTCAAATGAAGTGGTGACCATAAAGCATGCCAATCAACAGAGATAGGCTGGGAATGCAGATGTGGTTCAAGCACATCATCAAGTAAAATATATGTCTGTGATTAATGAGGAAGAACCCACGGTGGCAGAGATCCAGGACAAAAGCAAAATGATGTTTGATACGGAGGCTACACCGACAATACCGTATCCTCACAATCATTATGGACTACCAGGCAGATACACTCTATTCAGAAAAGCCCGCCAAGAGCCCATGATGGTCGCGCCCACACCTAGGCAAGAAGAGAAGGTGAAGGCCATTTGTCAAAGTGAAGATACATCCACTGTGAGAGAGATGCCACTGCAAGTTACACCTATTGAAGATGCTCCATCAAAGTCTACGCCAGAGGGGGTCATTGAAGCAAGCTTAGGGGAGCTTGCCCCAAAAAGCTAATATGTGCCACCTCATAAGCGTCTAAATGAGGCAGTTGTGTCTAGTCTGGATAGCCCGAGGCCGAAGAAAGAGCATCGGAACTATAGGAGATTCTTGGAGATGTTCAGAAAACTCCATGTAAATATTCCGTTAGTGGAGATGATAGAGAAGATTCTCGCCTAGGGGAGGTTTATCAAAGAAATCATCAACAAGAAGAGGCGGATCAAAGACACAGATATTTTCCGAGTGAATGAAATGGTAAGCTCGATTATTCATGGAAATTTTCCGCACAAGAGGAAATACCTAGGAAGCTTCTATATTCCATGTTCAATAGGCACTCAACATTTTCCACGAGCACAGTGTGATTAGGGCGCGAGCATTAATCTTATGCCACTGTCCACATTTCACAAGCTTGGGTTGAAGGAGATGAAGAAGTCGACGACAACTATTGAGTTGGTGGATGGGTCCATTGTAACGCCATACGGAGTGTGTGAAGATGTACTCGTCAATGTGGGCAGGTTCATCTTTCCGGTGGATTTCGTCATCATGGATATGCCACAGCTTAAAAGTTGCGAGATTATGTTGGGTAGGCCGTTTCAAGTAACGGCCGATGTTGTCACAGCCATAGGGAGAGGTACATTAACCTTGGGGATTGGCCAGGATCGAGTGGAGTTCAAACTGCCGCACGATCCCTTGGACACACTCCCCAAACTTCCGAATGCATGATGTGCTTCAAGTCGTCTAGCCTAAGACGTTAAATAAGGGCGCTTGTTGGGAGGCAACCCAACCATTGGTACTGTAGTTTAGTTCCTTTACATTTGTAGTTTGATTTGTTTTAACTTAGTTTGTAGTGTAAAAAGATACTGTGATCGTTTGCTACATGTACTGGACTGAGGCAGAGTCGATACCATCGACCCTTGTGTCGATGGTATCGACCATGGTACAGGTTGGCAACTGCAGAAATTGCACTGCGTCGATACTATCAACGGCCTCGTTGATGGTATCGACATACCAACAGGCAGATCGCAAGCAGAGGTCGATGGTATCAACATGGGTGTCGATACCATCGAGATCTCTAGAGATTTTCAGAAGAAATCATCTCAGTGAAGTCGATGCCATCGACGGGCTTGTCGATGGTATCGACACATTCACACACAGAAGGCGGCAGCCGGGCCTCGTGAGGGTTTGCCCTAATCAGAGAGTCGATACTATCGACGCGCCACGTAAACAATCCACGAGGAAAGATCTACGGTGATCGCAGCAACCAGGAAGTCGATCCGGGGGACGAGTCGATACCATCGACTCGCGTCGATAGTATCGACGCGTCAGCAATCCGGGCCCCACAGATCCAGCCATCGACGACCGTCGATACTCGTGGCAGTACGGATTGTGCTACCCGTGGTGATACCATCGACTCGCGTCGATGGTATCGACGGGCATACAGCAGCGCCGGCCACGACTATATATGAGAAGGATTTGCGTCAGATGACATCACAACTCCAGAGCAATCCTCCTCCACCTGTGCCGAGCGTATTCCAGAGTGATCCGAGCCCGACGACGAGCATCACCGAGAACGTTCTTCATCGAGCAGAGATTCCTTTCTCCGATATTCACCGATCTCTCTCTATATTGCTCTTTCTGTCACAATCATGGTGCATGTTGCTGGTGCATCGTCGTCACGCGTCGACCCGATGGAAATCCCAGAATTCGTGCCACCACCTACCGCGTCGATTGCAAGCCCGCGGCTGATTCATCCATCCGCGGAGGTTAGGAAGATATACGAGGAGATCTTAAAGAGAAAGATCAAGCCGACCCATTATGTTGAACGGGAAACCATCCGCAACTTGGGGTTCGAAGCTACCCTCGACTACGTTCTGAAGGGACAGGCCCGACACACGGGAAGACGGCCTGACGAGCTGGAGTTTCATGCAGATGGCTAGCCATTTTTCGGTGAGTGGCCTACGTACAAGGAGCTGGTGGCTGAGTTTATGGCTTTGCTGGACGTCTGTGTCGTACCCAATGATGTCATAGCCACCGATCGCGAGTGGATCAAGGGTCGGGTGTCTTTCCGACTGTACAACAACGACTACACCCTTACACTCCGGCAGTTCAACAAGATCTTCAACTAGAATCATTCGCAGTCTGACTACCGACGGCCGGATAACCACACCGACTATGATGCAATCTTCGCCGAGCTTGTGACGGTGCCGTTGGGCAAGTCAGTGAGTTACCACAATGCTGCGGTAGCCGACTTTGAGCATCCATTTGTCCGGATACTCCACCGGATGCTGAGTTCTACGTTGTTTGCTAGGGGTGATCTGGCTCTCAGCAAGTTTCAGGAGACGGACCTATTTTTCTTGTATAAACTCCTAAAGCGCCAAGAATGCAATTGGGGATCTTTCTTTTTGCAGTGGGTTTTGGCGGTGAAGAGGAGTACACGGAAAGCTCCAATTCACTTTGGCGGGCTTATCACCAGGCTGGCCTCCTACCTTGGGTTGAATTTCCAGCAACTTACTCCTCTCTCCAACAGGAGCAAGGTGAACTTGCAACATCTGCACTGCTCCAACCTCATCCTTCTTCGAGATGGCTTGGCGTATGCGCACTGCCACGTCAACCATGCTTACCAAGAATGCTCGCTTCCCGATCTGGTTTTCAACATCGAAGGGGTGCAACACTTCCAATGGCCTATCATAGCCATTACTGACTCCGATGAAGACGGCGGCAATGAAGACGATGACAACAATGACGATGAGGCTGAAGAGGAAGAGGAGGCCTACACCCCTCTTCGGGCACGAGTGGCACCACGGAAGCATCCTCGCATGCATCCGGGTGCATCTTCATCTTCACAGCCTCCACCACCACCACCGCCCTCACAGCCGAGTGAGGATGTCTATTCTATGCAGGGCATGTATGCTATGCTGCATGACATACAACAGATGCAGCAACATCATACTGTGACGTACATCACTATTCAAGAGACTACAAACCGGCTACTGGACAATCAAAGGGCAATGTTCAAGAATGAGCATCTTCTCCTTGACAACCAACAACAGATTCATGACCGGTTGCATAGGATGGAGATGCAACAACAGCCCTTTTACGATCACTATTGGAGCCAAAACTACTTTGGAGGCTATCCACAACCTCCACCTAGGGCCGAGTTTGATCCGAGTTTCCAGGGGGAGTATCCATCGTGGGACCCTACGGCTCCACAGTACCCGCCTCCGCCTGAAGAGTAAACCGGTATCTCTGTTCCAACCTTTAAGATTGTTTTTTACTATGAGGCATAGTCAAATTCAAGCTTAGGGGGGTGTTGGAACAACTCTATCTTTTATTTTCTCTATTTTTTAGTTTTATTGCTTTTGTTTCTTGTCATTTGTTTCTTGCAATCTTAGTTTGTTTGTAGGATACACATTCTATCTAGTGTAATTGTGGATGTCTTAAATGTCTAAAATCTTGAGTCATCTCAGTTGCATGTAGGGGAATTAAGGGAAAATTAAAAAAAATTTAGTGTTCGCAAGCTTGAGTGTTGTTCAACTTTGATCACTTAACTTAAGAAAATGATTGGTTTTGTCAACTTTAAAATAGAAAATCACAACTGTACATTCCTAATTATTCATGAAAGTGGTCGGAATTGATTGTTTGAGCCTAAACTGACCAAATGATAATGAGACTCTAATTTGAAGTAAGAGAGAGAAACCTCTTAACTACTACACAGGTCAGTAAGGAGGGACACATAATACTTTTCAAAGGTTTAGTCAATTAGTCTTGTGATCTGTCCACCTCATTGCTTTTCACAATCCACCATAAGATTTGGAAGTAAAGTACGGTTTTAACCTTTTTGATTGCATGTCATGTAGATAGGAGTTGCATTGCAACCACTTACATATGTTTTGCATGAAAAATAAAAAAAAAATATAGAACAATATACATGCACATTTCCCTTAGGTGCATGTCATTTAGTTGCATTCATAACTTTTATGCATAGAGTATATCATGTACCTCATTTCTTCTTTAATGGTGAATTAAATTGTTCCATACCTTCTAAATAGTTCAAATATTCGAGTTATGCAGAAAAAGTAAGCCCAATAAAGTATTTATTATCAATTATGGATATAAGGGCATGAGAAAAAAGAAAAAAAATCTATAAAAAATGAAATTGAAAAAAAAGTTATTTAGAAGCAACTAGAATAAGAAGGAGAAAGGAACATAATCTTACCTGCATTTTTAGATGAGTGAGTACATGATGTAGCTCGATTAGCTATCCATCTCATTTTGAGATGGGATGTTAGTGCATGCATCATTTCACCCAATCTTAAGCATTAGGGCATTTTTCATGTGCATTTGCATTATGTAGGGCATTCTTGTTTTATGCATGTTGAAATCGTATAATGCTTCCACTTCTTCCATTAGCCACCCATTCCATCCACCCGTTTCTCGGATTGGTAGGCCACCGTGATTTTCTCCTCACTTGTGAATATCAGGAGAACCGCTTCCATGTAGATGGTAGTTAGGATGAGCAACGTAGTATAGGAGATCACAAAATGCACTAAGTCTGGACCGACGAATTCTATTATGTTAACTGCCTTATGTGATAGTGTTCATCAATTTTGAGGTAAATATCTTTTATGGATGATTATTGTCGCCTTTAGGGTAATTATCGTTATGTGGTTAGCGAGGGTCGGTCTGCGAATGTCCGGTGGGAGTCATATGGGACGTTAGTTGTGATGCTATATTCTTTTGTTGACTCTGGCAATTTTATTCTAAGGTTTAGTTGCTCGAGGGCGAGCAATGTTCAAGCTTAGGGGAGTTTGATGCGATGATTTTGAGTCACATTTATAGACTTGTTTGATATGTGTTTTATGCATGTATTAGTCATTTTCGTGGTTAATGTTGCATAATTCATCTACTTTTGTCTATGCTACTTCTCTATGTCAAATTTCCCTTATTTCAGCATTTTGATTATTATTTATCAAAAGAATACGTTTTGTGTAGACTTAAGTGGTTTCGTGTGTTAATTTCAGGAAAAACAAGTATCTGCTACTATCGATACCATCGACCGGACCACAGGTTGCTAGCCGCAAAGACCAGAAGAAATTCGATACTATCGACAGGGATGTCGATGGTATCGAGATACCATCAGGTTGCTAGCAAGAAGTGAGTCGATACTATCGACCCATATGTCGATACCATCGACTAGTGGAGCTTCAGTGACGGAAGAAGACAAAAGTGACGCCTAAGAATGTTGATACCATCGACCCTCGTCGATGGTATCGAGATGGCATCAGGCGCAAAGACAAAAGAAAAGAAGAACTGCCGATATTGTTCTAGGTCGATACCATCGACCCACGTCAATGGTATCGACACCGTCAGATATGATTTTTCTTCAGATTGATCTTAATCCGACGGCTGTGATTAATTGGAGACCTAACTCGGGAAATATACCTAATGACGGCGCCCAAGAGGGAATCATCACGTCATTAGCCGCTGCACACTTCCCGAGAAGGTGTGGAGAGAAGAACGGAGCCCAGAAGCACGCCCTAGTTGATCCGGACGCCGAAGAAGATGATTTCTACCACCAAAAGGCGGGAGAACGTATATTCTACGCCAAGGATTGCTTGGATCTTCTCCGTTCAGGAGTTTCACCACTCAATCACATTTTTCTCCATGTTTCCCTTTTTCTACTCCACGATTTGCTCTGAGATGAACATGCGTGGCTAATCCCCTTTGTCTTTAGGACCGGGAGTAGTCCGGGAATTCATTGTATGACAATTTTATCATAGTAATTCATATCTTATCTCTTAAATCCATGGTATAATTTCATTTTCTCAATTATATTGTTATGCTTGATCACCATAATGATAATCTAATGCCCTTAATGGCTTTGAAAGAAGAGTTAATGGTTGAAAAGAGACGAAATTTACATTAATTGACAAATCCCTTGAACAAGGTGGTGTAAGGTTAATGGTGGATACCGAGAGGTCGTTTTTAATGCACCTAGTTTAGGGGATAGGTTACTACGACGGTGGAACTGACCTAGACATAGGTAGTGAATTGTACCACGACAGTGGGCAATTCTGATTTCAGGCCACTACCCGGATAGAGAGATAAAATTGAGTGACTGCATAGAATTTGATAAAATGAAAACCCACGGTGAAACCGCAATCCTAAAGATCTCATTTTAAATTGATTAAACCAAACATTTAATCGATTGCTTTGTTTTGTTTTGTTTTTACTTTCTTTTAATTTTAACAACAACTCTCAACTATTTAATCGGTCTAGCTGATCGCGAGTAGTTAGTAGGAGTCTCCGAAAATTTCACGTATCCCTGAGTTTGAATCGGGCCTCCAAAGGCCTATATTACATTTACACCTTCACTTGCGTTTCTACGCACGGTAAATTCGTGTCACTATCCCTCCATTTGACGAGTAGGACTTTCTCAGGTTCTCTCGGTTACCACAACCAGAGAAGAAAACAATTTTAGAGTGATTGATGTGCCTAAGAAGCCCTAGTATCCCTTATTTATAGGAAGGTCAAGGTTTCCAGTCTAAGCGGGAGTCGAAAGGGATGAAATTTCACAAATTTTCTATCCTACGAGCGGCGAAATGGTCAGTTCAGAGGTGAACCAGTCGATTGACATGTGAGTCAATCGGTTCAATCCTTGAACTTGTCATTTCATCATATTTCCCAATCATAATGGTATTAGAAATTAATATTCAATTAATACAAAACATGACGTCAACACTAAATCCTTGATTCAATCAAATTGATCAACCATACGGTCGGTTCACAACCTGAACCGGTCGATTCATGGACCTGATCTGACCAGTTCAGTTCCTAAACTAGTCGTCTCATGGACCAGACTGTCAATGTTGGTCCAATTGACCTGACACTTTGAAACGATCAGTTCAACGCTTGAACCGATCGGTTTACAGTCCAGTCAGTCAATATTCAACCAATGTTGTTTATATTGTACCTAATCTTTCAATCAAGTTTAAACTATATTCATGAATAAACTCCTATTCCAAGTGTATCCTATGTGTGTCACCGTACATGTTCCAATTTTGGTAGGCAATGAATATCCATAACTAGTTTATGAAATCACAAGCAATAAGTGGTATCTAGCAACACATCATTGCAACCCAAGTTATTCAGAATGTTGAAGAACAACTTCAATCTACAATCTATAGTTGGTGTTACATTAATTATATAATTCCTTTATCACTGATATCCAAATTGAACTCAAGGCAAGGAATCTTCATCCTCTCAATGATCAATCCATGTTCCTTTAACTAGAGCAGACTTCTTGAGATATATGTGTATACAATATCATATATTGACTCACATATGCATGTGCATGCTTTTTCTTAGTCTCACTTATCAAGTGGCCTAGATATCAAACTCCCGTAGGAGGGAGAAATCTCATCTACATCACTCACAGTCGTCCCCATGTCTCACAATGTACCCAAATACCACCTTCATGACAACCCTTATTCAAGGTCATGGTGGTTGATGTCAAAGTACATAAAACGACATGTGACAAGTGTAGTGACTTCATGTCTAAGAAGCAAAAGCACCATCATCACTATGAGAGATTTTTTACTACCAATTATGGTTTCCATGTGTCACTCTCAAGATGAGTATGTCCGATAGACTATTCTCTAATAAGTACATATGCGTTCGATTTGCTATCACATATCATGACTAATAAGATTTTGTCATAAACCAACACACACTCTAGTGTTATGTATCATTGTTGTCTATCAACCTTCCACAATAACATCTGACTAGGGACATAACAAGAATGTACAAACTCTCGACATCTGTATGATCTTATTATTTAGGTCATCAAACCAAAGACATATGTCATTGAGTAATATCATTCTTTAGACATTCAGTATGTTTCATCACTATCTCATAACTAAATAAAACTGAATTCATCAGAAGATCCCTTTATTACTAATCAAATCATTTACAAGATGTGTCATTACAATTATTATATGATTGGTTGTCTGAGAATACATACCAACATTTCTTGTAAGAATTTGCTCTGAAGATATAAGAACAATTGTAAATGGAACTAGAAAAAATATAATTTAGCTCACAACAAATACCATGGTCACATATGCAAGCTTATGCAGCACATACACAAGGATTATTATAAAGGTTGTCATAGTATACTAAGGAACTTGAATGGAGCTCAGATCTATCACTGGTAGGAGAGAGGAATTTAGTATGCTAAACTTGAAGTAGCAATTTAGTAGTGCTCAAGTATACTTGTATCTTCCTTAAGATGTCTTATATGTAGAAAATCATTAGGAAGTGCTTAGATAGTTGTTGGAAGGTATTGATATGGGCTTAGTGCCCAAGTAGCTGATGTAAGATAGTTAGTCGAATAAAATCGCTATATGTGCTCTAATATAAATATCTACATTTGAATAGTCAACTGAACTACATTTTGACCAAATTAGACCTCAATCAAAAAGTAGTTTAACTAAGAGGCTCACTATGACCAAAGTTTTACAATGGATAACTATCAGTCGACTCATGACTCGATTGACTCAATCTCGATCAAAACATAGTTTGAACCAAAAAGTTATTATGTTTCAACTGCATTGGACCTCGGTCAAAAAGTAGGTTCAACCGAGAGGCTAATTGTGACCAAAGTTTTGCAATGGCTAACTGTTAGTCTACTTGTGACTTTTCTGATTCAATCATGGTCGAAGTATAATTTGATCAAAAAATTTATTGTATTTCAACATGAACTGGACCTCAATTGAAAAGTAGTTCAACTTTTGCAATGGCTAACTGTTGGTTAACTTGTGACTCCACCGACTCAATATTGGTCAACATTTAGTTTGACCAAAAAACATATGGTGACACATTTTTCTATTTCTCAGAAACCATATCAAATAATTCAATTAATAAAACCTAACTATCCTAAAGTGTCAAAATAGGTTTTGGATAGTTGGGGTTGATTCAGAGTTTGCTTTTACACAATATCTTGTGAGATGTACATTTTCCTTATACAAATTTCATGACATTGAGTACAAGTTGATAAATTATACACACAAGATGTTCAGTTAAGCTCAGAGCATATTGTAACTTCTTTTCTAGTCATACCTTGATACCTGAAATGCTAAATTGCACATTGGATAAATAAATGGGAAATATTTTATAATTAAAAAAAGTTTATATCAATTTCGTGAAAATATACCCCTATTTAAGATGATAGATAATTCAAAAAATAAACATATTGCACATATTAAAAGTTTATACCTAAGTGATGTCATAAATTTTCAAGAAAATGTGTGTAATTTTTACTTGAGAGGTGTGGAACATGACACTCATCTCATAAATAAATAAATATACACCAATTTATATCAAGAATGAGATATTCATAAATTTTCAAGAAAATGTGTGTAATATTTACGTGAGAGGTGTGTAACATGACACTCATCTCGCAAATAAATATACACCAATTTAAATCAAGAATGTGTATCTCATGAGACTAAGAGAAGGAACATGATCATGCATCTATCAAGAGAATAAAACTATGAAAATCATAAGGTATAGCTGTCCCCCTCTATCATGTACAAACTGGTGGGGACTAAGATAAGAAAATCTCTCCTAAGTATGATGCTCCTTGTCACTATCATACCCCACGTTTAATTAACAACACAAGAGACAATAAAGTTGGAAGATAATAATAATCATAATTTACTGATAAGAGAGCATAAATGTTACAAATTAAAGAGATCTTAAGTGGAGTCCAAGACAATTTAAAACATATCTTTGAGAAGAAGAGAAGTACAAAGATAACAGTGCAAGATACAATGAGATAATAAGTAAAATACATAGATGATCATGCCAAGTGCACCAAGCCAAAATACATTGCTTTCAAGCTTACTACATGAACTAAAAACATACAATTATACATTTAGGAATGAACAAATTATGGGGTTAGCATCTGAATATGTCCCAAGAAAGGAGTAGCATCATAATGTTTTATAGGGAATCCCAATATGGTTCCTTTGTAGTCACAAGTGCATGTGCTTCAAGAAATATGGGAAATTAATACAAAGCAAAATGAGAAACAATATATTGAAGTTACTCCACTAAAATAGAGTGTGAAGGGGAGTGCATGGTGGTGGAGTGGATTGGATTAGTCAAAATCCGAGTTGAAAGGGGTAATGCTTTTGGGATAGAGATGAGAATGGTACCTTTCCAAAAGACTAGGATTAAGGGTATTCTTTGGGTTAGTTAAGTAGAGCATGACATGATGGCAGTAGTCCATGTCTTCCTACTTGATAAGCAACACCCTTGAAATAGGAAATTTGATTTGCATGGGTGCAAGAGGAAGGAGGATGTGGTGGTGGATCATTTGAAGCCCTTCTTTAACTCTAGCCCTTGTCTGACCAAAATCAAGGCATGCCTTTTCAAAGGTAGAAATATTGATTTGGTTTGTGGATTGGCTAGTAGGATATCCTATGTCACAAAGAGGGGTATCAAGACAATACTCAATGAGAGCACAAACTGTTGACATTTGAAGTGAATCATTTCTTTGAGAATATTTCTCATTAAAATGACTGACATTTTATTGATAATGGTATAAATGTGAAGCATCCAGAATTGTGGTATTTCACTTTTATTTGCATGGGGCATGATATTGGAGCTAAAAATGAGACTGGTAATATGTGCTTTAAGAATAAAAGAAGAAACAAAACATGTGCTACGTGTATCATGATTGGTGACAACATCAAGCAATAAAGATTGTTAAATAGTATAAAGGGTACTATTTCTAGCTAAAAAATTGATATCATTGATCAAATTAATGGAGATTAAACTAAGATATTTGTAATATTAAGTTTTGTCAATATCAAGGTAGGTACAAATATACGACTCATCAAAACTAAATTTAAGGCCATTCACCATAATTAAGTATGAAGATGTAGATTGGTCTACAATGTCGAGATTGGCATAAACATCATGAATAATATGAGTGGACCAACTATAATGTGAAGGAGATATAAAGTCTACAAGGTGATAAAATTTGAAAAGATTTTTTAAATCAATAACCTTGTATAAAGAATGGAGGTCAATCAGATGCCTTGGAAGAGGTGGACGTGAGGAGAGCTCAAGGAACTTGTTGTCGACAAAGGAGTTTATGAACATAATGTTGTTGATCACCACCAATGCTCTTATAAAAACCTTCTCGGAGCCCTCTTCTTAGTACCACCACAAGAATAGGTAGCCATTTGATAAATGTGGTGGAAAAAAGAAGATGGAGACGTGTGGAAGAAGCAATGTGCTTAATGTTTCAGTCAAAAATGTAAATAAAGTCACATATAAGGAGTGGGAGAAGATATTAAGTGTTGGTGTGAAGAGAAGGGATGGATTGAAAGATATTTATAGCAGCCAACAACAACCACGGTCAAACTCTTTTTCAAATGAGAGCCACAATGACTATATAATGGTTGTTTCAGTCAAGGAACACACCAGCTGGGGTTTCTTCGTTCAAATTTTTTCTAGACGACAAGTTTCTTGGTTGAGATAAAGTTTGATAAAAAAAACTTTCAGTAAAGATATTTTCTTTGACAATGTTAGCACATGAACTGGTAGTCCAAGTGAAGGTCCTTCTATGTATTTTCTATCTAAAACTAGGATCTAAACATACCCGACAAGTGCCTCCATATATAGGGTTGGCTGCTGTTGCAATGATGGAGAAGGGAGGAGTAGGTCGGGACTATCTCCCTCACCTCGCCTTCATATCCAGTAAGCCAATATCTAATGCATCCACATCATTGATCTAGAAAGAATGAATGAGTCAGGATAGAAAAATAATGAGAGAAGAGTTAGTTGGCATAAGAAAAGCTTCCCTATCCAATTGTATCTGTAGTTATAAGGAAGTCGGAGGTGTAATATGAAGTCTCCACCCTCTGATAACTCATGAGTGATCCATACTGTAGGCTTCAAAAGCTACTCCCAGATTAGTTGGCACATACAACCATTGTCTTTGACATTTATACCACAACAAACTTATGTATAAGATTAATGAACCAATAGACATTAGTTCATATTTCAAATCTCAATATCTTTTACACATTAATGTAGAATATTATGAAACTAAATGTTAGTTCATCAACATGTACTTTATCTTTTTGCAACATTTGATACCAGAAAATCTAACATTTGGAAATCAAAATTAATTGATCAAACAACATCATAGATAAGCATATAACCCTTGAATACAAGTAAATCAGTCATATACTCTTGATCAAATAGATTCAAATTACATCACTTTACCATATAACACCTCAAGGTCCATCATTACATTTTTTACTCTAGGTATGACAACAAATACTATATTAGGCATCAAGCTCCTAAATTCAGGATCATTACATAAGCATATCTTAAATATGACATTAATGGACTTATTATGATGGATCTTTAATCCTCATTCAAAGTATGAATGAAACATGTTCAAAACTACTATATGACCCCACAATCAGTAACATGATGTCTTATAAATCAGAATCACACATGGAACCCCATATGCTCCATCTTTTACTATGTGATATGAGTTACATATGACCTACAAAAACATGTTGATGTTTAAGTATCTAATCTTTTATGATTATTATCTTATGATGTTTGATTCCTTATAATGACTTGAAATAAGTAAGTTTATTGCGTAGAACACCTAAACACCTTATGGCTCACTCTTTTGCACTATTATAACTAGGTGACCTAATTTTGACTTGAAATATGACCTTTAATGCATGTTCATATTTGAGATCTAATATTGTGCAATTCCACCCTAATGGTCACCCATGCTATTTGATGTATTCAAATCAGTAACTTATTGATCTTATGACATAAACTCAAGCTTGATCTCTTTTATACCCTAATGATGACCATTTTGCATGAAAATGACTCAATACGACTTGAAATAGATATATTGATGCCTACGTCATTAGTCTGATTAAAATATCAAGTCTCCTCTATTTAGACTGTGAAACCCTAATCATATGATCCCTAATCTATATGTGATGTTTCACCCTATTAATAATGATATATGAATTTATATGTATCTTAGTGATCAAAATTGCATGTACATTGAGGTATCAAAATCAATATTGTGGAAAATGATACTTAGATTAGGTGAAACATCTGGCCAATGTGAATATGATCAAGATGATCTAAATATTTTTGTTTTTAATGAAATCATGCTTTTAATAATGTCAATATCTCTTTGTATGACTCTTCTTGAAGTTCTAGTCAAGAAATTTGGTGTTATTGTTCCATGCACGTATGATCTTTCGATATTTATAGGTTTCTCCAAACTAGGTTCACTCACAATACTAAAATATGCTCCCACAAGCGCACAGGGTCATGTTATAGCATAGATGAGAGGCAAGCAAGGGGGTCAATCCACATGGATAGAGGGGGAACTAGAGCTTAGTTGGTGTTGGTTACGTTCCTAAAGTGGAGATTAAGGTTGAAGGGTTTAAAAGGGCTTTTGGTTTAATTACACTAAGAAAGAAAGCAAGTAAGGGCAATATGAAAACTAGATTACCAAAAACTAGATTATACTAGGCAAGTTAGGTCTGAGAAACTAGATTAAGCAATCAACTAAATAAGAGAAATATGATCTACACTACTCTAGCAAGGCAATTAGTAACTGAGAACTAAACTAAAAACTAGAGCAAGCAAGAATCAAGGTTAACCCTAACTAGAAAGACTAAGCAATTAGCGATATGAGCATTAACAAGCAAAGATGACAAATTTAGTTTTAAGCAATGGATTGGGTAGGTGGGCTGTTAGGGAATGTGATTTGATATTAGTTGGGGGTGTCACCATGGCATGCAAAACTCACATTTCAATCTAAATTACCAAACCAAACAACAAGGCAAGTGCTATTAGAATGTACCCTATACTACTAGTTGGAGAACTAGGGTTAGGTGTATTTCTAGTAGGACTTTTCAAGTCTAGGTTTCTAGGGTAAGTGGTATTAGGGAAATTGAGAGCCAAGGGTAGGAATGGGAGTAGAGATGAGGGTTTTTAACCTCATGTTACTTGCCATCTAGCCTTTAGGAAGCTCTTAGGCAATTGCACCAATCACACTTACACTAGCTACTTAGATCTCACACTCACTTGTAGGAGAAAGGGAGACGTATGTAGGAACAAAGGGGGCTAGCTAGGGATCCACTACTTGGACCTAGGATTCATTCCTAAGATTGTCACATACATTCCAATTTCCCCTACAAGCTAAGTGTCATCAAGCATCACAAAGCAAGTAATTTATGTTTAAGAGAAAAAACCACATGCAAGATAATGGGAAATGAGATAGAAGCAAAGGCAATCATCATAGAATGATATTATGTTCATTACAAGTTATTTGCCCCCAACATGGTATCAAAGTCACATTTTAACCCCAAACAACCCACCACTAGGGGCTTAGTTAGACATAATCAAAGAAAAGATAAAAGAAAGGGGAAGAAGGGGATAGGACTCCATGGAGATCAAAGTAGATCTTCCTTCTTCACCTCCTAGATGTTGTAGGGTGACCTCCTTCCTCCAAGGTGGATGATGCACATGGAAATGGAGGGGGTTATGGTACAAAACCTAAAAAACTAGGTTTCTATGGTGGAAATGAGGTGGAAATGGTGGGTGGAGAGCATAAATGCAAAGGGATTGCAATGAATGCTCAAGACTAGGTGGAGAGGAGTAATGGAAGCTAACCTAGTGTTGTGGTTGCCACCCATGTATATATAGGTTGTGGTGGAAACACTAGGGTAAGTAGAGGCACTATTGAAAAAACAGTACAGAAAATGGTAGGGTATAGGTGGTAGCACGACCGTGTTGGGAAGTTGACCATGGTGGGTAGAGGTGGGAACGACCGTGGTGGTGTGGAATGGTCATTCTAAAAAAGTGGAAAAATCATAGGTTGAAGTGGTGAAATGGAAGTTGGTAGCACGACTGTGCTGGGAAGCACACCCGTGGTGGAGGCTAGATAGAATGGCTATGGTGGTGGAGTTGGAGGTGAGGTCATTCCCTTCAGCACACCCATTTTGTCTTCAACTAGCACCGTTGTGCTGGTCAGCATGGCCGTTTTAGGGGATTCATGGCACGGATGTACTGGGTAGCACGACCATGGTGGCTGAATTTTTATAGCTTGCAAATCTTGGGATTTCCCTATAACTTGTGCATTGGCCAGCACGGCCATTTCTTGGCATCACGTCCATGGTGGGGGTCTTTAGTAGAAAAATTAACTTCAATCTTCATGATCAATGGACTTTTTTCTTGATGTCAAACCTTAGCCATTAGGGGTAGGTTGAGGGAGCTTTGGGGCCTTCTTTGGACCCCTCTAT
This sequence comes from Alisma plantago-aquatica, assembly GCA_963693085.1. Lineage (NCBI taxonomy): Eukaryota > Viridiplantae > Streptophyta > Magnoliopsida > Alismatales > Alismataceae > Alisma > Alisma plantago-aquatica. Next base: position 955,268,645 of record OY856410.1, on the reverse strand, counting down.
GAGTGGATGAACCCTAGAATTCGTTCCTTCTCTCTCATCCATCCAAAGCATGGCCCAAGTACCTAAAAAGTATGCAAAGAACGTCTATAAGTGCATTTGACAATAATATTCATATTGGGGAATTTTACTTACATTCTACTATGTTTAGTGTCAATAAAGTACAAAATGGCACAAGATGAAGCCCTAAAATAGGGAAGCATCACCAACCCAAACTTAAAACATACTTGTCCTCAAGTATGCTCCAACTTAATCTCTCTCTTCAGTTTTCTTTCAATAAATAGGAATGACAAATGCATAGCAAAAGATGATTATTGACTGAATGGTCTTAGAAGTGACTAAGTGCATGTGTTCCACCTCTCTCCTCTCCTCTTTCACATACCAATCATGAAATGAGAACTGAGCATACAAACTTCAAATATAAAGCATAGAATACACAAGGTTTCAATATGTCCTTCATACCATTTCGGGTAAACCGTTTCATGTTGGTATTAATCAAAGATGACTAGGAGTGTTGTTTCACTTTCATACATTCAATCTTATGCCTCAAACCACACCAAATGACCCACATAGTTGTAGAAAGGGTAAAGTGAGCTAGATTTTATGTTTTCTAGCTCAACAAGTATGGAAATGGAAGAAATGGTTGCGGTAAGATTTTGGAGTGCTTACACACACTCATCTTTTCTTTATTTAGATGCTCCTAAATAGGAGCATCTTTTTATTTTCTTTTTGCTTTTCTATTTTTTCTTTTCTTTTTCCCTTAGTGTAGGTAGGGAATATGGTGGATAGAGTGAAGCAGGGAGATGTAGATACAAAAACCCCAAACTTTTGGAGGTGGCCAAGGCTAAATATGTGCACTAAGCCATCCTTTCATGAGGCGGAGAGGTATGAAGATGGTGAGAGAAGAGTCAGGTCAAAGGGGGGTCATTAGTGTAGTCCTCGACATAAGATTTCCTGCATGAAAACTAATCTAACACTTCATCAAATGATATCACACCACATGATTGAACAACATGAGATTTACATTTACATCAAGTGATTTCATAGGGTCTAAGCATTCATAGCTTGCTCAATTCATAATTCAACCAAAACATTCACAAACTTGAGAGAAGTGATGCACTTGTAAAAATTCATCAATCAAGAGCACATAGAAATAAACTCTAAGAAAACGACATGCATTTGTCAAAGATCAAAAGTTTCATTTCTAATAGTGGAGATTAAGTCAAAACATGCTTTTAGGCAAGAACATTCAAGTTTGGGCAAAATTGGCCAAAATGGTGCCAATTTTCATTCAATCACATTTAAACCTAACTTTTGGGAAAGTAATACATAAAGCAGCAAATCCTACTTAAAACACACAAAAACTACCAAAATATATATGAGAATGAAATGCATGACATGGAGGAGAAAAATAGCAAAAATTTTGAAAAATTACGCAAAAATGCATGAAATTGAACTACATGTATGCATGGATGCAGGCAAAAGAAAATCTATACTAAAAAGGGAAATCAACAACTAAACAGGGATCAGGTAAGACAAACATCAACAAAATAAAGCTAAGAAAGAGGGCATACCACCCTACCACCCCAAACTTTTGAATCATGATGTTCTCAACATGAAACTAAAGCTTAGGAATGTTAGGGTAGAAACCACTACTCTAGCAGTGTGGGATCCCGTGGTGGGCCTGAATACAGAGGTAGATGTTGGTAATAGTGGCCCCTATAGTCTGCATGTAGAGGCATGTATGTCTCCTGGTAACCAGATAGTCCTCCCCAAAAATCCTCCCCCCATTAGGGGTTCCTTTGCACCTGCGCATGCTGATACTGGTACATGTGGTTGATCTGATGATGCATCTGCTGCTGATCTAACCACACAAACTGTTGTATCTACTAAATTGCCTCCAACTGTGCATGAATGGCTGACATGTCATATGCATTTGTTGGAGGTGTTTGCGCATCAAAATCCAAAAATCTCTCACGTGTGTGGTGTGGCTGCTCAAGAATGCATTGTTGCTCTGGCACATTCTTCTCTCCTCCTTCTTCAAGCAAGTCCACATTTGGTGTTCTGAACCCCTCTCTTAGATGCTCCACCTCATATTGTGCTATCACCTCAGATAAGTTCTCCGATGGTCCCAAATTCATGATCAGGGGGTGGTGTGGTATGGGAGCTCCAAGGTGATTCTAGGGTACCCGAGGTGTAGAAAATAAAAGATTTTTCTATCTTTGAGGGAGATCATTTGGGACCTAGTAAGATTATTTAGATCAACATATTGTTGACTCAAGGTCAATTAGGTCAATGTTGACTCACGTCTAAATTGACTAAACCTGTGTTTTGATGATGACTAACCATTCCACATATTGGTGTCTAATGTCTCTACTTGAGTGATTTCAGATTAGGTATAGACACACTCCAAATGTCCTAACTTGCGCATATCAAATTGGAGAAAAGACAAGTCAAAGTCATACAAGTACATGTTTTTGTAATATGATGTATATCCATTAGAATCATGTTGTAAATCACTTGTTATGATTGTATGACTTGTAATTAAGCTTAGAAAAATATGTTGGGTTTTAGGGGAATCAGAGAAGGTAGCGGAAACAAAATTTTTCTCCACCCCAAACCCAGAACAAGGAAACGCATCAATGTCTATACAATAGGAAGGGATGGTTTGTGGAATCATACCTTGTCCCAAGGCTTGCTCAGTGACAATACCTCACGGCTTGCGTGGTCTTCACCTCTGATCTTGGACGGTGTCTGTGCAGCTCCTGGTCACACTGGGACTGATGACTCCTGGTATCACCGGGACTGTCAGAATTGACAGCTGTCCTCCGAGCGGAAGAAATCTCCCGCCTCTGAGGTAGTCCACACGGACCACCTAGAACTCCAATCTCCTTGTCTCACAAGGAATTGGAAGGAGTCACACCCTCTTGTCAGCGTACTAGTCACTGACACACTCTCCTACCACCAGTCTCTTTCTGCATTTGTCTTTCCCTTGTTGTGCCTCCCTTATCGGGTAGCACTTGCATGGGCTCTCTCAGTTACCAAAACTAGAGAGAATGACAACTTTACAGAGCAACTGGTTGCACTGAGTTGTACTTTGAGAAGCCCCCAATACCCCTATATATAGGAGGGTCATGGGACAGGGTTCTCTATCCCGGGCAATGTGGGACTAAAGCAGGAGTAGAAGGGTTCGAGATTTTCCACAAAAACAACCAACTGCGCAACCTGAACTGATCGTTTCATTTCTGAAACGGCCAGTTGGGGACCTGAGCCGGTCGGTTGACACCTCAACCGATCGGTTGGGACCCATAAAACGGCCGGTTCACTTCTTAACCAGTCGGTTCGTGGTCCTGATCAGTTCCTGATTGACTTTTCTTCTTTTGTTTCTAATTGGTTCCTAATACCAATCCTTGTTCCAATCAAATTGGGCAAGTGAAACGAAAAGCAATTTCTCACCAACCTGACTTTCCCAACTTGCTCAGTTGGACCAGTTGAACCGATCGTTTCAACCTGTCCATGATCCGATCGACTCACCACCTAAGCCGATCAGTTCATCACATGAGCCAATCGGTTGGGAGTGCAAATTGTGCAAAAATAGTCAATTGCAGTTTCAATCAATCCGATACTCTAATCAATCAGTCCAACAACTTGAAAATTATGATACTGAGCTATCAATTGATTGAGTATTTAATTCAACTACTAAACTCCTTTAGTAATCAATCTAAACATTGTTTGTGGACAAAACTCCTCTTCCAGGTTAAATCCTATGTGTGTGACCCTGCAGGTCCATTTCACGTTGGCAGTGAAAGTCCATAACACTTATGACTTCAGAAGCAAAGAGCGACGCCTAGTCACACATCAGTGCTACCCAAGTGAAATAGAAAGTTGGAGAACAACTTTCAATCCTACAATCTATGAATGGTGTTATAGTGAATGTATAATTCCTTTATCACTGATATCCTGAATGAACTCGAGGCATGGAACAGTCATCCTGTCAATGTTCATTCACTTTCTTGATCTCATAGTAGATTAGAAGAGATATGCATGACATCGACATCACATATTGATTCACACATGCGTGCACGCCTTTCTCAATCCTACTCATCAAGTGGCCATGGATATCAAACTCCCTCTGGAGGGACAAATCCCATATCTATCACTCACCCCTCAAAAGCCCCATGTGTCAAAGCCACCCAATCATCACCTTTATAACAACCCATGTTTCAGGACTGTGTTTGATGATGTCAAAGTGTGCCCAACGACATGTGTTGAGTGTAGTGATTTCAAGTCAAAGAATCACACTCACCACCATCACTGTGAGTACTGACTATGACTACCATGTCATGGTTCCATGTGTCAAACTCACGGTGGGTCTGTCTGGTACACTTGTTCTCTAACAAGTACCTATGTGTTTGGTTTGATATCTCTATATCATGACTAATGAGATTCTGTCATCAACCAACACCACAATCTAGTCGTGTGTGTCATTGCTGTCTATCTACCTTCCACAGTGACATCCGACTAGGGACATAATGAGAATGTACAAACTCTTAGCATCCGTATGATCTCATCGTTCAGGTCCTTAACCTGAAAGCATACGTCATTGAGTATTGTCATTCTCTAGACATTCAATCTGTTCTATCACTATCTCATATGACTGAACCAGAAAGAATTGGAAGCTTGCCTTTGATGTTTATCAAATCAATCTTAATGTATCCCACCAATCATCCCATGATTGGCTCTCAGGGCATACATACCAACAGACTCCCACTTGCACTGTGAGCCAATCACCTTTGAATCATATTCATAGTGATCTTCAAACATGTCCCACATGTTACCGTGCTCTAGTGCGAACATAGTGAGTTATGGCAACACCTTGCCAAAGTCAAATTTTAACTGCATGTCTCTCATCTCTTCGCTGTACGTCACACGTATGAGATGGAGTTGTCGTAATATGCGATCCAGTATTCCTTTGCTAACCTTTAGCCACATTGCATGATCAAGGATTCCATACTTGTCATAAATGGGAGGAATATCTATAAGTTCATCTCATGAACTTCCAGATCCATATAGTATCCACTGCTGTTCTCCAACACATAGATACTCGACATTTCCTTTTATTGGAACACTTCCAATTATCAACAAACTTTCACTTTTATATATCCTATATATATTTTGCGATTAATTTTCTATCCTTTTGGAAGTTCGCATCAATGTAACTCTTTACATTGAACTCTTCCTTATCTCCATAGAACTAGTACTTCTCAAGTACTTATCAAGTTTTCATGGTATTCCAGTAACCCTTACTGGAAGTAGACAGACATCCACTCGTCATGTCTCACATACGAGTTATCAGGATGAGCACATCATATTGCCATGTCCCACATACAAGATGATGAATGCATTTTGTTCTTGCCGTGTCGATACATGCAAGATAATGGGATGATTACATACATGATAGATCCATATCTATTCTTAGTATTTCCATTCTTCATAAGAATTGGACACTTGGCCTTGGGATACTAACTCCATATAACATGGACAAGTTTTCTCCCAATGAATATGTGCATATTGAACCCTTCAGTACAGATTGCCAATGTATGCTTTCTCTTTTCAGGTCAAGAGGTTTTTTAGAACTATATCTATAGATCTCTATTCCTATCACATAGGAAACATCTCTATCTTCCTTAAAGATAATTTCCACTTTTGGATTTCCATTCTAGAACATTTCCATTTCACATCAACATGTGGAATGTGAACACGCTCCCACTAAATCACAGATCCTTCTTTATCTTTGACATATCAGTCAAACCCTTTGACTATATTATCAAAGTGAAGATCCAATTCTGAGTTGCTTGTACTCAATCAATCACATTGATTAGTCCATTGTAACTTATAGACTTCATTTGCATTAGTGGATTCATAAACCTTACAAGTTGTGTCACGTACACATCCTTGTTTTATTCCTCATAGGAATGCGGTTTTAGTATCCATATGCCAAATGTCATAGTCATTAAGTTGCAATCAATAAGCATCATCCTTCTCAAAATGTTATCCATGTGTCTTAACACTTAAGATTCATTTGCACTTATGTATTTCATCCAATGGGTGCTACCATCAAGGACATACCTTATGGTTCACATGGATGTCATTTAGGATGTAATGGTCATAAACCATAACTCAAAATTTGGTTCCTCATATTCATCTAGATAGTTGACTCATCACATTAACAACTCATCACATGATAAACGAGGTGTATCCGTCAAGGATATAAGAACTTACAACTCCTTGTGATTCTTAATGTCCTTTATTAGTGTGGGGTATTCTTTTATTAAGAAGAATTTAGTTATTTGATAATCATTCTCTAACTCCTTAGAGTATGATTCCTTCTTGATTTAGACATCACCATGCCTTAATCATGAGTTCACTATGATACACTATCATAATCACTCATAAGGATCTCAAACATTTGGTCCAAGTATTTCATTCATTGATCAAGAATTAACACTTTACCAAATTTGCACTTCATCTATGATAATCTTGAACACTTCAAGATATTCATATTGGTATTTCTCTAAACACCATTTGAAGTATTAGCATTTGTTCCAATAGGTATGTAAATACATCACATGTATCATACCTAATAGGATAATCATTATCCCACTACCTTTAGTGAATATTGATTAATCATGTCCAAGATATTCATGTCTCTTACTGGTTCTCTAACCAAAAGAGTCTAGATTTATCCATCATTTGGAAACTAGAAATGAATTTCTCATGATTGAATCTAATTTGATTGTTTGAGTTATCTATAACTCTTAGGTATCATTTTATCTTATGCATACCAAATACCACAAGATAAACAAGGCATTGCCACAAAGATCATATCTTTAGAAATTGAAACATCTCTTTATTGATTGCCATCATTGTCATACAATATGCAAAAATAAAGTGTTTCTATCTATTGAAAAATATGAAATAGCAGTTCATAACTGTATTACATGCCTTTTAGTCTGAAAATAAACTAAAGTACTCCTATCTATGGCGGCAACACTTGCCCCAATTATTGAGTGCTTTACACTTTACATCTTGGTATCATATACCTCAAAAGTGTTACAAGTTTACTTTCATGACACCTTTAAGTGGAGACATCAGTCGCCTCCTTCTTCTTTTGTTCTTCCAGATAGAGAGGACAATTCCTTTTCCAATGTCTTGGCTTTTGACAATGGTGGCAATTGCCTTTCTTGGTCACACCTCCCTTGGCCTTGAGAGCTGAAGACGACTTGGGCTGCTGGCTAGTATCAAAACCTTTCTTAGCTTTGCCCTTGTCCTTTCGCTTGGACTTGCCTTTCTTTCTTGTGATGACCATCACCGACTTAGGCTTGTCCTTCTTCATCTGTTTCTCGACTGTCCTCAACATGCTCAACAACTCTGACAGTGGCCTATCAAAGTTGTTCATGTTGTAGTTCATCACAAACTGATTGTAGGATTCTGGAAACGATTGTAGTATCACGTCAGTAGCCAACTCTTGGCTCAGTGGAAATCCCAGTCTTGTCAGGTTCTCCACATACCCAATCATCTTAAGTATGTGAGGACCAACTGGATCTCCTTCTGTCATGACATACTTGAATAGTGCCCTTGAGACATCGTATCTCTCTTGACGTCCTTGATCTTCATACATGTTCCTAAGATGCTGAATCATCTCAATGACACCCATGTTATCATGTTGTCTCTGCAACTTATGGTTCATAGAGCACAACATCAAGCACTTTGCATCAATGGCATCATCAGAATGCTTCTTGTAAGCATTCCTTTCTGCCTTTGGTGCATTAGGAGAAGGTTCCTCTGGAATTGGAGTATCCAAGACATAGAGCTTTCACTCTTGAGTGAGAACAATTCTCAATGTCCTATACCAGTCATGGATGTTTGTCCCATTAAGTATGTCCTTTTCAAGGACCGATCGCAAAGAAAAGTGATTGTTGTTTGTTGTCATTTGTACTACAAAAGGAAATATGCAATTTTAGTCCAAAAACTCATTTTGACTTATTTGATTAATTTGAAAAGTTGATATAATTAGGCCTTTAATTAATTATTTCTCCCACTATTTTAGTTCAAATTGATAGCCCTCACCATCAATTCGTAAGATTGCAGTGTACAACCTTCTAGTGGGCAAGATCCTAAAATCCTCTAAGTCATGGACCATCTTGGGTTGTCACCAACAACTTAGATCTCTCAGGTAGGCAACTCTTGCCAATTGCATCATATGCAACTCTTGATAAGATGTCATATGAAACTCCTTGCCATGATCATCTCCATGCCTCAAGGTGCTAGATCCTATCTAGGTCACCTTGTTAAGTCTGACCCAAAGCCAACACGATGAATATGCACCCTGCTTGGGCAGACCCACATATCCATCCTTCACTCTTCCACGAGATAGATGGTGCACCATGCTAGGGCGTGCCCACACTTGGTCGATCAAGCTTTTCATGTGTGTCGCATTTGGAAGGCATCTAAAACATTAATATTTAATGAGGGATTTGGTTTTATATAGATATACATATCCAATCACCACAATACATAGTATGTATCATATACATGCTATATCCCATAGAAAACATGCAAAATGATAAAAGCGATGATTATGGCCATCCTAATGTGATTCCTCAAACCAAGAGGAATCACGATCATCTAGGTCTACATCACATGCAACCTGTACAAGATGAACTTTGTGCTTTTCCTTTCTGGTTTTCATCAACTCATCACATGACTGATCGGCTCACCATCAGGCCGGTCGGCTGGGTGCCACCAGCCGATCGGTTGGCTCCTCCAACCGATCGGTTTGCCTGGTCGTCGTGCATCTCATCATGGCCGCCACCCGCTCGTCTCGCTCCTCGAACCAGTCATCAACCGATCAACTCATTCCTTGAACTGATCGTATCGAACGTCAACCAATCAGTTCACGCCTTGAACCTATCGTCTCATTTGTCGTCAGGATGTTCTCTGTTCTTCGACATAATAGGAAATAAAATTCTATCCTATTTTACAATTTTTTAAAAGGGAAACCCTGAGTTACATTTGGGGGGGGGGCAAAGGTAGGAAAGAAATCTCGAATTATTTCGAGTTACATTAGGAATAAGAGAAAGAAGTTCGGTGCGCAGACCGAGATGCAAGCAACCACATACAACCATACACAAATATGGTTTATTGGCCATAACCACGCTATATATCCACCACAAAACTCATTTAAGGGAGACGCGTATCGAGTGCATTCATATTACATATCATATATGTATATTGGGATTTGTGGATTTAGGATTTGACATGCATAAAGCCAATTTTATTGGCATCGTATGCAATAAATAAAGGTGACAAACCAAAATCGATCATATCGATAATCCTAAAGTATAGAGAAGTTGATGTGGCTCTGATACCACTGTTGGGTTTTAGGGGAATCAGAGAAGGCAGTGGAAACAAAAATTTTCTCCTCCCCAAGCCCAGAACAAGGAAACACGTCAATGTCTATACAATAGGAAGGGATGGTTTATGGAATCATACCGTGTCCCGAGGCTTGCTCGGCGACAATACCTCACGGCTTGTGTGGTCTTCACCTTCGATCTTGGATAGTGTCTGTGCAGCTCCTGGTCGCATCGAGAATGACGACTCCTGGTCTCATCGGGATTGTCAGGATTGACAACTATCCTCCGAGTGGCAGAAATCTCCCGCCTATGAAGTAGTCCACACGGACCACCTGGAACTCCAATATCCTTGTCTCACAAGGAATTGGAAGGAGTCGCACCCTCCTATCAGTGTACTAGTCACTGACACACTCTCCTACCACCAGTTGCTTTCTGTAGTTGTCTTTCCCTTATTGTGCCTCCCTTATCGGGTAGCACTTGCTTGGGCTCTCTCGGTTACCAAAATTAGAGAGAACGACAACTTTACAGAGCAACTGGTTGCACTGAGTTGTACTTTGAGAAGCCCCCAATACCCGTATATATAGGAGAGTCATGGTACAGGGTTCTCTATCCCAGACAATGTGGGACTAAAGAAGGAGTAGAAGGGTTTGAGATTTTCCACAAAAACAACCAATTGCGCAACCTGAACCCATCGTTTCATTTCTGAAACGGTCAGTTGGGGACCTGAGCCGGTCGATTGACACCTCAACCGATCGATTGGGACCCATGAAACAGTCGGTGCACTTCTGAACTGGTTGGTTTGTGGTCCTGATCAGTTCCCGATTGACTTTTCTTCTTTTGTTTCTAATTGGTTCCTAATACCAATCCTTGATCCAATCAAATTGGGCAAGTGAAACGAAAAGCAATTTCTCACCAACCTGACTTTCCCAACTTGCTCGGTTGGACCAGTTGAACCGATCGTTTCAACCTATCCATGAGCCGATCAACTCACCACCTGAGCCGATCGGTTCACCAAGCTCAGCCGATCGGTTCATCACATGAGCCGATCGGTTGGGAGTGCAAATTGTACAGAAACAATCAATTGTAGTTTCAATCAATCTGATACTCTAATCAACTAGCCCAACACCTTGAACATTATGATACTGAGCTAACAATTGATTGAGTGTTTAATTGAACTACTAAACTACTTTAGAAATCAATCTAAACATTGTTTGTGGACAAAACTCCTCTTCCAGGTTAAATCCTATGTGTGTGACCCTGTAGGTCCATTTCATGTTGGCAGTGAAAGTCCATAACACTTATGACTTCACAAGCAAAGAGCGGTGCCTAGTCACACATCAGTGCTACCCAAGTGAAATAGAAAGTTGGAGAACAACTTTCAATCCTACAATCTGTGAATGGTGTTATAGTGAATGTATAATTCCTTTGTCACAGATATCCCGAATGAACTCGAGGCATGGAACATTCATCCTGTCAACATTCATTCACTTTCTTGATCTCAGAGTAGATTGGAAGAGATATGTATGACATCAATATCACATATTGATTCACACATGCGTGCACGCCTTTCTCAATCCTACTCATCAAGTGGCCATGGATATCAAACTCCCTCAGGAGGGACAAATCCCATATCTATCACTCACCCCTCAAAAGCCCCATGTGTCAAATCCACCCAATCATCACCTTTATAACAACCCATGTTTCTGGACTGCGTTTGATGATGTCAAAGTGTGCCCAACGACATGTGTTGAGTGTAGTGATTTCAAGTCAAAGAATCACACTCACCACCATCACTGTGAGTACTGACTGTGACTACCATGTCATGGTTCCATGTGCCAAACTCACGATGGGTTTGTCTGGTACACTTGTTCTCTAACAAGTACCTATGTATTTGGTTTGATATCTCTATATCATGACTAATGAGATTTCGTCATCAACCAACACCACAATCTAGTCTTATGTGTCATTGTTGTCTATCTACCTTCCACAGTGACATCCGACTAGGGACATAATGAGAATGTACAAACTCTTAGCATCTGTATGATCTCATCGTTTAGGTCCTTAACCTGAAAGCATACGTCATTGAGTACTGTCATTCTCTAGACATTCAATCTGTTCTATCACTATCTCATATGACTAAACCAGAAAGAATTGGAAGCTTGCCTTTGATGTTTATCAAATCAATCTTAATGTATCCCACCAATCATCCCATGATTGGCTCTCAGGGCATACATACCAACAAAATATCAGGTGCACTTAGATCGAATATTAGAGCACTTTAGATGCAAATTTGAAAATTGATTACATGCACTTTGTCAATCGAGTTTCCCAGCCTGAAAACTCGAACGATCATCCTTGATCAATTTTCTACAGATTGCATCGGTCAAGTTGTGTTTACACAGAACTCGACCGATCAAGTAACTAACCATTTTTATTCCTAATGGTCGGTCGAGTTTTGTCAGGACAAACTCGACCGATCATTTGAGTATCAGCTTTGTCATTTACTTGATCGGTCGAGTTACCCTTATAGAAACTCGACCGATTGCACTGTATGGAAAAGTGTAGAAAAGTGCTTCTAGCAGTTGTGGAGTTGCAACAAGTGAAAATATATCCGTTGCAAGCCACAAAATGGCTAGTTTTCATTCTCAAGTGTTCCCAAAGGCTAAGAGGCATCCCCAACTATAAATAGGACCCCTTGGGCTTCATTCCAAGGTTGAGAATTCATTGCAAAACTCTATGTGAGGTTCCTATTCTATAGTTGAGTGCTTCCTACAGTCTCCTCTCTCTCTAAGCTTAATCACTTGGCACATCCATTAGAGTGAGTAGGAAATCTATAAGAGAGATAGTCCTACATGTATATCTTGTGAGGCTCTCACTTCCACCACCTCCTTTCTCTCATTTCAATCATGAAGATGAAGGTTCTCTCTCTTAGCTAAGAGAGGTGAAGAAGAACAAGGGAAGGTGTCCCTTGGTGAAGATCAAGGCTGAAGACTTGGAGCTAGAGTGGGTAAGCCCTTGGTGAAGGCAGAAGACTCCTTGCTCAAGTGGGTAAGTCCTTGGTGGAAGCTTCTCCGAGTGAAGGTAAAGTCAAAGGCGGAAGATCCAAGAAAAGTGGGTAATTCCTACAAGGCTGAAGACTTGTGCAAGAGTAGGTAAGTCCTTGGAAGAAGGCGGAAGACTCCTTGCAAAGTGGGTAAGTCCTTGGTAAGGTTGAAGAATCTTTGTATTGGATAGGTAAGTCCTTTGTTTGGTCATGTATTGTAAGTCTTATGAATGAATATAAGAATGCAATGGTTAGGAAATCCTAGAGGTTGACCTCTCTAGGTAATTGGACTGACATACTTCTAGTTTGAAGTGTGGAACCACTCTAAATAGCTTGTCTACTTGTGTTTTCTCAATCTCTCTCATCCTTGCTATGTATGATATAATTGCACACAAATTTCCTATTTAGCAACCTTATCTTGTGATATATCTTGAAGGTCTAATGAATTTTGTTTAAGTGCATTCGTCTCTATTCACCCCCCCTCTAGAGCATCTAATCACCCATATAGGATCCAACAATTGGTATCAGAGAAAATAGCCAAAGTGCATATCTAGGATATTACAACTTAGATAGATGTTCTCATGAAAGCAACTACAACCATAAAGCGATAAAACAAATATAAGAAATAGTACAACTCAGAAGAATGTGCCAGGATGTTTCTTATACAAAAGAGTCTAGAAAGATGTATATGATTGACATGCTAGACTATAAGCTAAGAAACCACCTAAACATCTAAGCTATCGATATCTAGGGTATCATCATCCTCGCCAGGGTTGTAGTCCTCATCCTCGTCTGAAGGTGGAGCAGTAGTTCCAGCACCATCACCACCATCTTCGTCGGAAGCATCCTCACCATCACCAGCTTCAACATCAGCATCCTCATCAGTATCCTCGGCCTGGTCAGGCATCTCCTCATCATCAGGAGGACCAAAAGAACGACTGGGCCAGCGAGCATTCTTCTCAGCCCACGACATACCAAGATCAAGAAGCTCCTTATCCTGGGGGAAGGACGGAGCAGAGTCACCCAAGGATGCTAGCAGGGTGGCCAGGGGGCCAGCAGGTATTGGTAGGAACACAGGAGCAGAACTATCAGCAGCAAATGGTGGTGGAGCGGCAACGGAAGGCTCGGGAGTAGGGAAGTATTTCTCGTATGCATAAGAAGCATAAGGACTACCTGGGTATGGCTGGTAGGTGGGGTAGGGTGAAGCACATGATAGGTTCATGGTAGACATGATTGAACACAGATCCTGATGTAATTGTTCCTAAACCTTTCAGTTGTATGCCTGTTCATGCATCATATATCCCAGAAGGGTTTCATTTGAAGCACAGAAGGATGCACGGCTGGGTCGGGGATGTGGCTGTGGAGGTGGAGCATGGGTGGAGGAGGGTGGGTCAGTAGAGGCAGAGGCAGAGGCAGAAGCAGAAGCACCAAAGGCAGGAGAAAACACAAGGACAACCTTCTGAAGAGTGGTTTCACTAATACAAACACCTTTTCTAGCAACCGGGTAATGGAAGTCAGAAAAGAGGGATTTATCAGTGGAGAACTGAAAAAGACCACAGATCAGAGCTGGGTAGGGAGGGTGGGAGCCTTTGGTGTTCTTGCCGGTGTCAAAATAGGTCATGTGGTGTAAGATATATCTGGCCCATTTGACACCGATATTGTTTAGCAAACAATACATAATGAATGTGGTGTTTTCCGCAATGTCCGTTTGATTTCGCTTAGGATGGACATTACAGTTAATCACCAAAGCTAGAATGTGCCTCCGAAGGTCAATAGAGGATGAAGGCAGGGTAGACTTCTTTTTGTAGGCCACGTCGGGTTTCTTTAAAAACCGATGAATGTCCGGTAGCGTCAATTCATGGTGTTTATAAAAACCTTCCGGGTCAAGAAGATCGAAATATTGTCCATATTCCTTACGCAAAGTGTCATTTTCCTCATCTCTGGTAAAAAATACATTTAATGTATCCTCGGAGATTTGGAAATGGCGACCGACGATCATCAAATTAAGAACTACTTCAGTATTCGGCGGGGGAACAAGCATATCGTAGTTCCAACGCAAGTTTGCATAGAACTTGTGTACTGCTTTAGTGCTAGACATGTGATTGTTAAAGTAGTCATGTTCGATCGGAAGGGCGGATAGGTAATGGTTGGCAAGAAGCCTCGAAACAAAGTTAATCACCTCTTGAAAACAATTTGGGTCAAGCAAGGGGCGAAACAGAAAAGGAGTTTGGGGAAGAAGATCCTTGTACCGATTTATCGCCTCAAGAGACACAAAAGAGGTGTTATCAAACAGAATCAAGTGATTAGTCGAGGAAGAGGCTTGAGCATTGCCGGTAGCAGCACGTTTTCATCTATGGAAGCCATGGAAACGAAAACAAGGAGAAAAACGTGCACATGAGAAAGAACAACCCTCAAACGCTAAAGAAACACCACCACGAGCACCTGGGGAGGTCAAGAACAGGGTTGCTAGGTCGCCCTAGGGTTAGGAGTGGGAGGTTTAGGGCTGGGTGTGAGAGCTTAGGGCTTAGAGGCTAGGAATCGGTCGGCTATTTTCTAGTTGGAAGGGAAAATAGTCGGCTGATCCTAACTTTTAAGTTGGCTCAGCCCGCGGATCAGTCAAGTTCTGAGTGTGGTAAACTCGACTGAACGGTCCACTGAAGACCTGCTCTCAGCTCTTGATCAGTCGAGTTTTCTAGGGTGGATACTCGACCGAAGGTCAACCTGACCTAACAGTCACATTCTTAGATTCTAGCCATATACATGCCAATTAAATTCATTTTTCCATTCTATTATGTATAATTAACATACTTAGGCACATTTAGCTCATCATTGGACACTATTTAGTGATAAAATATAAAATTTGATAAAAACCCAAAAACAAGAAAAAACTAAGCATGTTGACAGGCAATATAGGCACAAATAAGCATATATAGGCAAAACAAGGTGAAGATAGACATGAGCAAGCATATAGGAAAGAAACAAATAGCTAGATCACATGGCAAGATCATTCAAATCAACAATAAGTAGTTTAGATCGAATAAAATTAAATTGATCTCTAGCTAGAGGTTTTGTAAAGATATCCGCCAACTGATTTTCTGTGTCCACATCTGTGATATAGATATCTTTCTTGGCAATGTGGTCACGAAGAAAATGATGGTGAACCTCTATATGCTTGGCTCTACTATGACATATAGGATTGTAAGAAAGATTAATTGCACTAGTATTGTCACAGAAGATAGGAGAAGCATCAAAAAATATGTTGAAGTCTTGGAGCATTTGCTTCATCCATAGGTCCTGTGCACAACAACTCCTGGATGCAATGTATTCAGCTTCGGTAGTTGATAATGCCACTGTACTTTGTTTCTTGGAGAACCAAGACACTAAGCATGATCCAAGAAGGAAGCAAGTTCCACTTGTGCACTTTCTATCAACCAAACACCCTGCGTAATCTGCATCACTATATGCTCTAAGAGTAAAATCCCTTGATTTAGGATACCATAGTCCAAAATTTTGGGTTTTGGCTAAGTACCTCAAAATCCTCTTAACAGCAATAAGATGCGACTTCTTAGGGCTAGATTGAAAGTGAGCGCACAAGCCAACACTAAACATAATATCAGGTCTAGAGGCAGTTAAATAAAGTAAACTTCCAATCATACCTCTATAGAGATTCTCATCTACCTTTTCACCTTCTTCATCTTTGTCAAGTTTGGCGGTGTTTGACATGGGTGTATCCATCAGCTTCATGTTCTCCATCCCAAAGTACTTGAGTAGTTCACTTGTGTGCTTGCCTTGGTTGATGAAGTTTACTTCTTTTGTTTGCTTAATTTGAAAGACGAGGAAGAAGGTCAACTCACCCATCATGCTCATTTCAAACTCACTCTGCATAAGAGAACTAAACTCCTTGCAAAGATCAAGATCAGTCCCGCCAAAAATGATATCATCAACATATATTTGAATTATAAGAAAATGGTTAGAAGTATGTTTTAGAAACAAGGTAGAATCAACTTTTCCCATGACATACCCGTTATCTAACAAAAAGTTCTTTAGTTTCTCATAACAAGCTCGAGGTGCTTGTTTGAGTCCGTAGAGAGCTTTTTGCAACAAATAAACATGATTGGGTAACTTTTCATTTTCAAAGCCCGGAGGTTGAGAAACAAATACTTCCTCCTCGATTGTACCATTCAAAAATGCAGTTTTAACGTCCATTTGATATAACAAGAAATTTTTGTAACTAGCAAAGGCAAGTAGCATACGAATAGATTCTAATCTAGCAAGAGGAGCATCAGTCTCATCAAAGTCAATACCTTCATGTTGGTTGTAACCTTGTGCTACTAACCTTGCTTTGTTTCTTACCACTTTTCCTTGCTCATCTAGCTTGTTGTGGTAGACCCATTTAGTGCCAATGCTTTTTCTATCACTTGGTCTTGGAACTAGAGTCCACACACGATTCTTCTCGAATTGCTCTAACTCTTCTTGCATGGCAAGGATCCACTCATCATCACCAATGGCTTCTTTGATGTTCTTTGGCTCTAGTTGTGAGTAGCTCGTGCCCTCACTCTCTCGAACAGGTTGCCAATGATCAACTCCTTGGGATGATTCTTTGTAAAGCGGGGAGTGGGATCCTTCTTTTCTTCTTCTATCATCTGCTTACCTTTATTTTTGATGTTGAGGTCTTTTAAGATGGGAATCAGATCATCTGCAACATCATCATCAACAAAATGCTTGCCAACAACAGGGTTAGTTTCAATAAACTTAACATTGATAGATTCTTCAATTTTAGACAATTCAATGTTGAATACTCTATATGCCCTGCTAGTAGTGCTATAGCCAAGGAAGAAAGCCTTATAAGATTTCAGATCAAACTTGTCGAGAGAATACTTCATGTTTAAAACAAAACAAGGACATCTGAAAACATGAAAGAAATCAATAGACGGTTTTCTACCATGCCATAGTTCTAAGGGGGTTTTCTTTTAAAGAAGGATGTGTGAAAACTCAATTTTGCACAAAGCATGAGGTGCTAACAGCTTCAACCCAAAACTTCTTAGGAGTGTCATACTCAAGAAGCATAGTCCTAGCCATCTCTTGTAGTGACCTATTCTTCCTCTCTACAACCCCATTTTGTTGAGGTGTACGAGGAGAAGAGAAATTGTGCGAATAACCAATATTTTTCACAAAAATGCTCAAAAAGATCATTTTCGAATTCTCCCCCATGGTCACTACGGATAGAAACAATTCGGCAAGAAGTTTTATTTTCAGCCCGTTTACAAAAGCTCGAGAAAACATCAACAATATCGCTTTTAGAAACGAGAAAGAAAGTCCAAGTATATCGAGAGAAATCATCAACAATAACAAGACAATACCTGGAACCACGAAGCGTTTGCGTTCTCCTTCAAATCCAAAGGAGTCATGAGTACCAAGAGAGTTCTTGAACTTCTTCATATTGATCTATTCGGACAAGTCAAAATAGCTACAAGTGTGCGTTTTGGGTTGTTCAAGTATATGTTTTAACTTGCTTTTGTTTCTATGCTTGGACAAGCCCCTATCTGTTCTCTACTACTCTCCTTATATATATTTGTGTTATCTCCTTTCTCTTTATATGTTTCTTATTTCTTCATAACCCCAGTTTTTGAAATGACAAAGGGGGAGAAAGGTATGTCTTCTTTTAAAAGAGGAAGAAGGCATGTCTTATATGAAGAGGAGAAGTATGTCCATGTAAAGGGGAGAAGGTAAATGGGAGAAGACATATATGTGTAGAACATATATGAGTAGAAGACATAGTATTCTATAAATGTTATGAAAGCTAACCATGTAGGAGAAATAGCATCAATTGAGGAGGAGTATGAGAACTCCATGCGCATCAATTGAGGGGGAGCATATGAGATCAATCCTATTGAAACCCCTTGGTTTCTCTGAAGGTATGATTTTACTTGAAAGTTTTCAATACATTTATGGAATGCTTTGTCATCTTCAAAAAGAGGGATAATGTTGACTCAAGGTCAATTAGGTCAATGTTGACTCACGTATAAATTGACTAAACCCGTGTTTTGATGATGACTAACCATTCCACATATTGGTGTCTAATGTCTCTACTTGAGTGATTTC
Source organism: Alisma plantago-aquatica (assembly GCA_963693085.1). NCBI lineage: Eukaryota > Viridiplantae > Streptophyta > Magnoliopsida > Alismatales > Alismataceae > Alisma > Alisma plantago-aquatica. Next base: position 955,250,087 of record OY856410.1, on the reverse strand, counting down.
AGATTAGGTATAGACACACTCCAAATGCCCTAACTTGCGCATATCAAATTGGAGAAAAGATAAGTCAAAGTCATACAAGTGCACGCTTTTGTAATATGATGTATATCCATTAGAATCATGTTGTAAATCACTTGTAATGATTGTATGACTTGTAATTAAGCTTAGAAAAATATCAGGAGCACTTAGATCGAATATTGGAGCACTTTAGATGCAACTTTGAAAATTGATTATAGGCACTTTGTCGGTCGAGTTTCCCAGCCTGAAAACTCGAACGATCATCCTTGATCAATTTTCTACAGATTGCATCGGTCGAGTTATGTTTACACAGAACTCGACCAATCAAGTAACTGACCATTTCGATTCCTAATGGTCGATCGAGTTTTGTCAGGACAAACTCGATCGATCATTTGAGTATCGACCTTGTCATTTACTTGATCGGTCGAGTTACCCTTATAGAAACTCGACCGATTGCACTGTACGGAAAAGTGCAGAAAAGTGCTTCTAGCCATTGTGGAGTTGCAACAAGTGAAAATATATCTGTTGCAAGCCACAAAACGGCTAGTTTTTGTTCTCAAGTGTTCCCAAAGGCTAAGAGGCATCCCCAGCTATAAATAGGACCCCTTGGGCTTCATTCCAAGGTCAAGCATTCATTGCAAAACTCTATGTGAGGTTCCTATTCTATAGTTGAGTGCTTCCTATAGCCTCCTCTCTCTCTAAGCTTAATCACTTGCTACATCCATTAGAGTGAGTAGAAAATCTGTAAGAGAGCTAGTCCTACATGTATATCTTGTGAGGCTCTCACTTCCACCACCTCCTTTCTCTCATTTCAATCATGAAGATGAAGGTTCTCTCTCTTAGCTAAGAGAGGTGAAGAAGAACAAGGGAAGGCATCCCTTGGTAAAGATCAAGGCTGAAGACTTGGAGCTAGAGTGGGTAAGCTCTTGGTGAAGGCAGAAGACTCCTTGCTCAAGTGGGTACGTCCTTGGTGGAAGCTTCTTAGAGTGAAAGTGAAGTCAAAGGCGGAAGATCCAAGAAGAGTGGGTAATTCCTACAAGGCTGAAGACTTGTGCACACTAGTACATAACCGACCTTTAGTGTCGGTTATTTAAGGCCTTTAGTGTCAGTTTCTAAGCGACACCTATGTGGGCGACGCTAAAAGCCCATCCATTACGCGTCGGTCCAAAAACCGATGCCATAACCCTTCGCGCGCCACCGAAAAATGCGCCAGCAGGGCACTATAGGCGTCGGTTATTAGATAAGAAACCGATGCCATATACCTTCGCGCCACAGAAAGGGCACCATCTTGGGCACTATCAGCGTTAGTTGTTAGATAAGAAATCGACGCCATATGCCTTCGCACCACAGAAGGGCGCCATCTTGGGCACTATAGGCGTCGGTTATTAGATAAGAAACCGACGCCATATGCCTTCACGCCACATGAAATAGGCGTCGGTTATTTATATAAAACTGACACTGTAACTATGTGTGTCGGTTTTATACAAATAGCCGACGCCTATTTTTTGTTTTTTTTTCTGTCAGTCTGTAGACCTGCTGTATGACTGGTCACAGGATGAGAAACCTGCAGTTCAGTTATGAACTGCAGGTTTTATGACATCCATTGATATCAGCCAACAACAGGCCACAAACCTGCAAAATTAACAAGAAAGATATTCACACATTTAGCAATGCAACCTGCAGTTCCATTTTATTTTTCACACATTTAGAAACATTCATGTAGCTAGCAATCTGTAGTTCCATTCATTTTCACATTCACATATAGAAACATTCATATAGCAACCAACATTTTCATTCATTTTCACTTAGATACATGTAGAAACATCCAGACATGTAGAAACATTCACACATATATTATAATTCAGAAATTCATTTACAAAATATCATTCTTTAGTCATTATTCGCTATCAACATCCCAATTATATCTTAAATCCCCCACTACTTGTATGGCTGTTGCCCATTCTTCTCTTACTTCATTTAATTCTCCCGTCGTATAGGGAGCATGTACATCTGGTAAGGCATTTCCTGTAGTGTGGTCAGTTGTAAACACATGTAAAGAGAATGATGTATATATATAATTAATGAGCTATAAATAAGATTGATATATTTCATATTATCTAATGAGACTATATAATACCTCAGCCATACAATCGATGTCCATTGTGGCATATTTGATAATCATGTGCATAAATCGCATCACGTAGTATCCACATGCCCATCCGTTGTCTTGTGTGGCACACTATAAATTCAAACATACAAAATATTAAAAAATACAACTAATTAAGCATTGTTCACATAAATAATATATACATATATTGCAGTCGGGAACTTACTTTCACGTTCTTCCAAATTATTGGATGGTTCTTTTTCATGGGGACCTTTCCTCCAGCCTTTTTGAACTCATCAAAACCCCTACATGTTAATGTAACACAGTACATTGCATAATTAAATAGTAATCTAATAACATATGTTAACGGATATGAAAATAAAATATTTCTCACCGGAATAATGCCATTTTCATTATGTGTCCATATTTTGTATTCAATTTACTCCCCTTAGGATCTAGATAATAGACAGTGAACGTCTCGGGGACAATAACCAGTAACTCCCAATGCATACCACTAGAGGTAAAAAAGTTAAAAATTAATAACTCAAAATCCACAATAAAAATGTAATTTTTTTAAGTCCAAATTATAATAAGCAAAGTAAACTTACTCTACATTGAATGGAGCCATTTTGATCATATTCTTATTTTGAGCAAAAATTGAAAAAGCCTCACAGCAGTATTGTTGAATTGACGGAGGGTCTTTAGCTACTAGACTAATCAAAGATGGAATAAAAAATCCTACATGTTCGAATGCAAAATCTGTACATATCTGGTCTAAGTAGCTGCAAAATATGTATTAATTACACATGCATTAATAAACAAGAAACCAGATCACCAGATCCTACACAAGGTATATGGATGTATAAATAAGATCTCACCTTATCTATATCTCTATCATAGATGTATTTAGCCAATCATATCGAAACAACTCCAAAATATCTTGTATAAATAGTTTGCTTTCGTATGATTGACCTGCAACATCTGAATCTATAGAAACAATTATAGGGCAGTTTATATCATGTTCGCCTAACCATATTGCCATACCCCTACAGTTAGGACCTAACGGGACAGTTAGGTCCTGTGGAACCCAACTGGGTAATGTAGGAGGTGGAAGTGGAGGCCTAGATGTTGTGGGTGTCTTCTTTTTAACCTTTATATATATATATATATTAATTTCAGATCAACTGACATCATATACACACACTAACAATTTAACGTAATGTAAATTTACCATACAATTTCAGTAAAGATGACATCCTCTTTTAGCCACAATATCACTCCGCCTAAAGCCTCACCAAGTGTTTCACAATCTGGGTGGGCATATGGCAATGGAAGATCCATCCACTTGGGGAATATATGTACCAGGCTCACACGAATGCAACCAGCTGGTAATGGAGACCCGTGAAACATTTCCCCTGGTAGGGATGGGTAAGTCGACGCCTCTGCAACGACATATTCATTAACTTTTAGACGGCATGGCTTCAACCCCTACAAATTTTTGTGTAAAGAATGTTATATACATATATACATATCATCTTGAAAACATATCATCTTGAATTAAAAAACTAGTTACTATGTCATAAAAATACTTACAGTGGATGTGCTAGGTGGTGGGTCTATAGGATTACTCCCAACCTCTGCAGTAGGAGTAGAGCGGGATGCTATGATAGGTACTGTCTACTGAGTGGCAGTCTGAGATGCCTGCCACTTTTTTAGTGCTTCTTCCAGTTTCCTATCATCTATCTTATCTACCTATACATGGATAAAAGAAACATTAGCTTCTAATTATTGAATTCTCTTTTTACAATAACATTATAAAGAAAGAATATGTTACCTCTTCTTGTGAAAGTCCCACTTTTGGGACATGTTTGTGCTGGGATGGCCCAAAAAAAGATTTGATGCCCACACCAGTGCCTACAGCCCTAACACGTCCAGGATGCTCTGGGTTACCCAGAGCAACTGTCAATTCATCCCTTGTGCCCTCAGGGATGAACTTGCCTTATTTCCTCAGCTCGTGTAGCTCCCGCTAATCGCCAAAACAAAAATTTGTAATTAAGTAAACACCACAAATAATCAATATTTGAACGATTGTTGTAAGAGTTGTATTTTACCATTTTTGCAGCCGCCTCAGCAGTTGCGGGCTTCCTTATTTCTCCCTTCTTATTTTGCCTCCCAGCTATCCAGATATCATGGCGAGGCAGAGGTGTGCTACCTACAGTGGAGGACTCCTGAGTAGCAGCAGACTGAGCAGTAGCCTTAGACTGTAGTCTTTGGTGAATGCCTGCATACCCCTTTGGACCCATTGTGTGGTCATGCACATTCAGTGCACGCCTTGATCTTTGTGCCTCACTGAGGGCCTAGTTAGTATGCATATTAATGATTTGGTTAGTAATAGTAAATGTTAATCTTGAATAGGTGAATACAACATATATTAATGAGATTGGGACTGACGCCTAATACCTTGAATTCATCCGTTTGTCTTGAAGCAACAAACGCGTTCCATTCTTCTTTGTCCAGGAAGTTCCACTGTTTAGTGGCTGTCTTCTTCCTCTTGTCAGCTTCTTTTATGTATTCTCAGGTGAGATTTGTCCTATAGTTCCTTAGGACTCTCCCACAACATTGCATCACGCTTTTACGATGCAGCTTTTCATCCAATTCAAATATACTCTGCAAATTAGAATTGATATTAACTAGTATCCAAAAAATTAGTAATCTACAAAATAGAATTGCAAATTAATAATAACTCACACATAAATCCTTCCATATTGCGTCTTTCTTCTCCTTAGAAACTTTATGCCAAGAATCTATCTTACAACTGTAATGGCTATGAGTAACATACCCAAGATATGAAACAAATGAATTGTGATTCACACCAGATGCATTTCCTGCATCATCAAAATCCACAACAAGTTTGGGTCCATTGCCCTTTTGCACTATTAACTTCTTCATCATAGTGATGCCCCTTCTCCTGTCAACTTTTTGGTATTGCTGATCAAGTGCCTCAAGTGCTTCAGATGGTACATGTGCATCATCAACCTAAAATTTGACAAAATAAACACATTGACAAGATATAACTATAAATGGACATATAGATATAAATATATGATATATTTTTAAAACTTACATTGTGAGGCGGCACATTGATGTCCTCACCCTCACGGTAATCATCAGCACGGTAATCATCAACACGGTCATCAGGAGAATGCTCAGCCATCTGAAAATTCACATTCACATTGTAAAGTTTACATTGTAAAGTAATTCAAATTGTAAAGCTCACATTGTAAAGTTCACATTCACATTGTAAAGTAATTCACATTGTAAAGTTCACATTATAAAGTAATTCACATTATAAAGTAATTCACATTGTAAAATTCACATTGTAAAGTTCACATTCACATTGTAAAGTTCACATTATAAAATAATTCACATTGTAAAATTCACATTGTAAAGTTCACATTCACATTGTAAAGTTCACATTCATAAAAATAAAACATATAAAAAACATTGTTTAAACATGCCTCTAATATTGCAATTTTTTATCAATTAACAATCCTTCATTGTGATCTCCACACACAAACAAGTCATCATTAGCTTCAATATTTGCTGGTGTTGGAAACCCAACTGAGAATGG